>JADBJO010005205.1:49781-134781 GCA_016801955.1 Conus betulinus
CTCTCTCTCTCTCTCTCTCTCCTCTCTCTCTCTCTCTCTCTCTCTCTCTGCAAACGGATGAGATCCGCTTTGTTCGTTACTGCCCACCTCCCAAAGGCTTCACACAGACTTCTTTATTCAAGGTCTGCTTGCTCATGTCTTCAGCTTCCACACAAAAAGTTGTTCGGACTGTCCGGCTATTTCTGTGTCAAGCATTTAAACTCTGAGACACAGAAAAAAAACAAAAAAAAAAAAACAGTACTGTGAGTTCAGACCTAGTCTGTAATTCATGATGAACAATATTGTTTTTCGTTGTTGTGTTGTTATCAGGTACCTGCATAAGGGGCCAAGGCCAATACATGAATAAACTCTCTCTCTCTCTCTCTCTCTCTCTCTCTCTCCTCTCTCTCTCTCTCTCTCTCTCTCTCACACACACACACACACACACACACCTCGTCTCTCTCTTCTCTCTCTCTCTCTCTCTCTCTCTCTCTCTCTCTCTCTCTCTCTCCCCCCCTCTCTCTCTCTCTCTCTCTCTCTCTCTCTCTCTCTCTCCTCTCTCTCTCTCTCTCTCTCTCAGTGCCTTGTCACGTGTACATTTTGTTACTTTTGACTCATTCATGTCATTTACTAGCCGACTGTCCGTTGATTTGTGTAATCCACCTTCGAAACAGTACAACAGCTTGAACAGATAATTAATTGATAGTAGGGCTTACTTTTAAATAAAGGATGTGTGTGGGGGAGGGGGGGGGGCCCTGACAAATTCCCTTTATTTGAGTTAAGCATGACTGGGCTCTCATAGCAGTGATGGAGATATGGCAAACCCGAATTTCTCCTGCCACTAGAAAGGGGGCATCAGTTCGGGAACAACTGGCAGAGCAGTTTATATCTATTGCCCCATCCCACAGCTTGTTCCAAGACATTCACACTTAGAAACAGACAAAACAGAGCGTCTGTGAACAGAATTCAAACAAAGTAAGCAATTCAACGGCTCATGTGTACTTTGTACCACATTTGAGTGGTTATATAACAATGTGTATGATTCTTTTTGATGATTTGTCATTTGGGTATGAGCACACACCACACACACACACACACACACATGCACACACACACACACACACGCACGCACGCACGCACGCACGCACAAACGCGCGCGCGCTCACGCACGCACGCACGCACGCACAGAGAGAGAGAGAGTGCGAGAGAAAGAGAGAGAGAGAATTCTTAAACAACACAACGCCTGGAACTCAACCGTGAGGTTTGTCAGGATAAACTCAGTTCGTGTCAACTCCAACTAGGGTGACGGCAACGTGTGCTACCAGTGTTGATCATATTACCCAACTGACCATGACACGGTGGAAGATATCAATGCGGCAAGCCTGACAATCAATAGCCTTTATGCCGCTTGTTGCACATTGAAGTCTAAAGACTGCTTTTCTCATGGATCTCAGCATAGCTCTTGTGTTTATTCTGTTATTAGATTAGCGATCCTAACATTGCTTCCTAGACTTGGCACAAGACATTTTTTTTATTCAGATTCTAGACAGACATGCTACCCACATGACAAAAGAGGGTAAAAAGTATTCTGGTATACCGTCTTGGTATGCAAAGAACATCGAGGAAGCGAAAAAAAGAAATTGTGAAATGATGTGGAGCAGAAGAAAAATTTCGATGGCAGTAAAGTTGATTGAATTGAATTGAATTGAAAGAAATGAACACACACACACACACACACAAAAAAACACACACACGTTTCAAAGAAATGAGAGCTCATTGTAATTATTTAAAACATTGACTACAAAAAATCTGAGGATATAATTCCGGCTTGAAGGGCGTACTGAAAACAACAGAGATACTTCTACCATATGACGATCCATCAACATCCATGTAAATAGCGGCCCGATCAGAAATTCCTTTAGTATACTTCAAACTTTCAGGCGACAGTTTCAATAATCATGTTATGTCAGCTGTCGATACTACGGTCCCCTCTCAAGACAAGCGCGATGGAACGCATTGTTCAGAGACGCCTCATACACTTGGTAGACAACAGACGGATGGAGTCCAGCCATTCAGTATTCCTTCCTTTGGTGTACATGGAGTTGGAAAAACTACCCTACCCCCCCAAAAAAAAAGCAAAGAAAACAAAGCTTCTGAGACAGACGAAATCAATTCCATGTATATTGAAACTATCTGTACCCTGTACTGCAGAAAGCCAATAGCATTACAGAAATCAGAATGTAAATCAGTGATAACTCCTAAGACACGTGAACTCTCCGAAATCCGAAAACTAACTATTCCTAAGACAAAAGAACTCTCAGAAATCCAAAACTACCTATTCCTAAGACAAAAGAACTCTCCCAAATCCAAACTAACTATTCCTAAGACAAAAGAACTCTCAGAAATCCAAACTACTATTTCTAAGACAAAAGAACTCTCAAAATCCAACCTAAACTATTCCTAAGACAAAAGAACTCTCAGAAATCCAAACTAACTATTCCTAAGACAAAAGAACTCTCAGAAATCCAAACTAACTATTCCTAAGACAAAAGGACTCTCAAAAATCTAAACCAACTATTCATGCGCGAAAAAAAAAAAAACTATTCTCCGTTGTCCACATAAGATCTCATACAGATTATGCCTCCACCGTATGGGATTGGTGTACCTCTGAAAAGATGTATCAGAGAACAGCCAAACCTATTTCACCTGATCCCAAAATGTCAGCAGGTTCAAAGATGAACCAGATACAAATCCGACCTCTTTTAGAATATTTCTTCTTTTACAAAGGTATGCTGATGTATATGGTTGTGAACAAAAAAAAAAAAAAAAAAAAAAAAAACTCGCATAGTTTTCTAAAAATTGTTCACTGAATCAGACCTGAAGAATTCGAGGTCCAGTTAGCAGTTCTTGTGTCCAGTGCCTAGACTGGACATCCTCAAAACGAGTTTGTCATTCTCCTGTCCATACCTGTAGTACTCGCCCCCCCCCCCCCCCCCCCAACCCCCCCCCTCCCCCGCTCTCCCCTCTGTAGATGTCGTAGCAATGGCTAAGCTCTCCTCTTTGCAAAACAATCTTTTCAGATACTTGGTTGGTCAACTTTTGTAACTTAAACTCGAATAGTATGTGTGTGTACTTGCCTCTTTATGCGTGTCTGTATCCATTTGTGCGTCCAAAAACGCGCACGCGCGCGCGTGTGTATGTGTGTGTATGTGTGTGTGTGTGTGTGTGTGTGTGTGTGTGTGTGTGTGTGTGTGTGTGTGTTTACACGTTTGCTGTTCTTTCCACTATTGGGGAAAAGTGGGGTATGGGAGTTTTCTATTTGTTTCTTAGTCTTTGAGCGTGTTTGTTACGTAAGAACATTATCAAATAAGAGATCGACGTAAATGGTTTCCATCAGGTGAGCACATAACTATGCAGTCATAAACATCTGGCTGTATATACGTTGAAGTGTGTCACATCCAAAATAGATCTTGAAGCAATCAGTGGAAAACGTTTTTTTTTTTTCTTTAGAGGATAGATCGATGATATTTAGTCAATGTTTTGATTTTTACGTCTGCATAGACCTGTGTGCGTGTATGTGTGTGTGTGTGTGTGTGTGTGTGTGTGTGTGTGTGTGTGTGTGTGTGTGTGTGTGTGTGTGTGTGTGAGTGAGAGAGAGAGAGAGAGAGAGAGAGAGAGAGAGAGAGAGAATAGTTTGATGAGTATTTGCATCTGCACCACACCCTCCCCCGTCATTTTATTATTTTACAATGAATACACAGTACATGTGTGGTGTATGATATTGTTATCACCCCTTTAAATTCTGTGTGTACACTACTTTTTGTTTACTTAATTTTCAAATACCATTGAAGATTGCGTTAAAACTATGTACACTATGCTTTTATTGTTTGTCTTGTATCTTTTTTTGTTTTTTTTAGATTGCCTTGCTTTCAGTTACTTGATTCACGGCTAATATCAGTGTTTATTTCTTGGTTGTTGTTCTAAACAGGATCTCTGTGTTAGCATGTCAGCATGTTTTGATGCATTCGTGGTCTCATTTAATACTTGTTTAGTAGACCAGTAATGGCGAGTATGAAAAATGGCAAACGACTGTTTGTAAAATAAAGAATTGTTGCCATTCTCTCTCTCTCTCTCTCTCTCTCTCTCTCTCTCTCTCTCTCTCTCTCTCTCTCTCTCTCACACACACACACACACACACACACACACACACACACACACACACACACTTCTCTGACAAGTCGACCAACAGCGTGACGCGTGACCTTTGATCTTCTGTATAGCCATGTGCCTGCGTACGTGAGAAAACTGCGCGGCAGAGGACGACCACCGTACGTGACCTTTCACCTGGCAGTAGCAGGATGTTCTCCGCCGATTGAAGTCATCAGGCGGCGACAGGGGACGTTACTCAGTGTGTGCGTGGTGTGACAGGCAGGACGACTCTCATGGCGCTGCAGCCTACGACGTCGACACGGGAGAGTGACCACACACCGTGCAACGCGAGAAAGTGGATCCGTGCTTACAGACTGGTATAAACTCATACCTAGCGAAAGGCGGCAGTAACAGGTCCAAGCGGTCCAAAAGTAATACAACATAGGACAGGCCAGACCATCAGCTAAAAGAAATCACATTTCTTAGTTATAACCTGGAAAAATCTGCATTGTAAAATGTGTGATGTATGTTATGCTATTGTTGTTTTATTACGTAAACGGCTTTGACTTCGTATGCCTGACGTAAACGTTTGTTGACCGGAAATTTGAGTTCTCTGTCGTTTTTCGTGACTTTCTGAAGTTCCATGCACCTGCTGCGAAACTGTCGAAACAAAGTCGTAACTCTGGTGGCATTCTTTTAATGGTAAGAACAACCTATGAAGAAGTTGTGACCCAGATCAGTGTAAATTGTGACAGCATTGTGGTTTTAAAAGTGAGCAAAAAGGTATTTAATGTAAATAAAGATGTATTGCTAGCTGCCTGTTATGTGGTGGTGTCTGAGGGAGGGTCGACTTACCATCACTCTGGAATGAAAGACGGAATTTTGAGGCTAGAAGAAATTTTGATGGAAATAACTGAAAATAATGAATCCAATACCTTCTAAGCCTACATGGTGAACCTGAATGCCTGCACAGGCCGCCAACAACCCAAACCTGTGCGTATGTCTAACTTATTTCCTAGTGTTGAAAATTATGATAATGATGTTGTTATTGGTGTTTATGATACTGACGATGATAATGACGACGACGACAACGACGATGATGATGATGATGATAATAATGATGCTGTTGCTGCTGTGGTAATGATAATGACGTTGATGATGATGATGATTTGATGATGCTGCTGGTAATGATGACGTTGATGAATGACTATGATGATGATGATGATGATGATGATGATGATGATGATGATTAGTCAAAGAAAATATGAACTCAAATGTAAAAACAAATACTTCGGTCCGATGTTCTAAAGATTTATTGATAAGTAAGTTTTGCAAGTCTTTCTTGGATTTTGTTTCATGTTTGAACTTAGAATTGTGATGGTACACGGGCGGATACTCAACAGGAGTTCACTTTAGTCACTTGTGCATTGTCACTGTTTTATTTAACACAAAACTGCTGAAATTTTGCGGTACGAAAGTTGAGGAAGTTAGGGGCATCTGCCTTGGGTACAAAGTAAGAAATGAAGTACTGATAAAAAAAAAAAAAAAAAAAAAAAGAATGCCCAATGTTTTGTGAAGAGAAGCGCATTATATGGTGTGATGTGCAGAAACTTATAGGTAGGAACTTAACTCAGATCAGTTTAAACAATATAGTGATAGAGCCATACAATTCCTTAACATTGATTCATGGCATCTGCCATCGGAAACCAGACGGAAAATTTTCAGACTGATAAGAAAGAAGAATGTCGAATGTTTAGCAAAGAGAAGCGCATTAGATGGTCTGAAGAATGTGCTTAAACCTATAGGGAGAAAACTAAACTCAGATGAGTTTAAGCAGTATACCATTGAGACATACAATTCCTTAATAATTATGAAATTGACATTAACACAAGCTGAGAGTTCTTTGTGAATGCTCGATGTACTATTGCTGATTGTATGGTGAGATCTGCGGGGAAAAAAAGGAGAGAAATGAATAACTGGTTTGACAGCGGGTGTGGAAACAAGAACAGAATTGTCAAAAGATTCCTGAAACAACATCAAAGAGCTAAATCAAATAAATTGAAAAAAAAGAAACGTAAAACACTGTTAAGGAAAGAAAAGAATACACAACAACGAAAATAGAGAAGAAAAGAAAATTCGATGAGAAACGATCAGCCAAGCTAAGAAAATTAGAGCATGACTTCAAGCCATTCTGGTCAACAATTAGATCGATTCATAGAAAACCAGGTATCTACACAACAAAATTACCTCACCGCAGTGGTATGATTTTTTTTATTTATTTTTTTTTTTTATTTTTTTTTTTTTGGTCTAATGGCTGCCTTTAACAACGATTCCGATGACTCAAAAATATACAGGTAAACAACGATGATCTATGCACATAACCACCATTGTTTTACAATGTGGTAACAAGAGAGAAGGTAACAAGCAGCATAGATCATATTAGTGTGATCTATGCACAGAACAACCATTGTTTTACAATGTGGTAAACAAGAGAGAAGCGCTGGCACCTTGTAGGTGACAAAAGTTGGTGAAAGTTTGTGAAATGTTAAAATGTGCCAATTCAGTTGTTGATGATTTAATTGTAATTCTGTTGAACTCGCTGTTCAGTTAAGGAATCTTTCCCGAGGCATGGTCAAAGTCCATAATAATCCCAAGGCGCTGTACTGACAAGTATTGAAAGCAAATTCTATTCACATATTCTTAATAAAAAAAAAAAAAATAAAAAAAAAAAAAAAAAAAAAGATCAACTGACTGGACAGAAAGGAGGTGAACATTTATAGAACAAGCTGGATTTCGATCTGGATACATCACAATAGACCACATATTTACGTAGTTTGCTTACTACAGAAACATTTGTTTAAGAAAAAAAAAAAGACAAAATTGTATATTGCCTTTGTTGATTTCCAGAAAGCTTTTCATGCTGTGAAAAGTTTTTATGGAACATTTTAAGAAAAATTGGTGTGAATGGAAAGTTGTATACAGCTGTGCGATGAATGTATGATTTTGTCCTTGCATGCGTCTCTGAAAAAGTCATTTACTCTGATTATTTCAATTGTCCACGTGGTATGAAACAAAGATGTCTGCTCAGTGCCCAGTTATTTCCATTTTTCATTAATGAGCTTGCCATAGATATTTCAGAGGATGGGAAGCATAGAATTCAGATGCTACAAGGGGCTACTGAGCTATTTTAATGTTGTTTGCTGATGATGTTGTTCTCCTGGCGGATACACCTGTTGGCTTGTAAAAATGATTAGGCGCTAAAAAAAAAGATTTCCGATAGATTGTAGCTGACAGTAAAATATAGTAAAACTAATATGATGGTCTGTAGAAATGGTGGGCATTTAGCACAACATGAAAGATGGTTTCACAACAGATCAGAAGTTAAAATGGCAAAGAGTAATACATATCTAGGGATGTTTTTCGCAACGAAATTAAGCTTAAACAGATGCTGACTAGAGATGTGTAGGCAGGGCAAAAAGGGATACTTGGGGTTTTATGAAAAGATTGAATTCAGTTGATGGGGGCTTTGCTTTCGAAATTATTCAACACCCAGATACAACCACCTCTGTCGTGTGCATCAGAAGTATGGGGTCTGCACGACAACGCCCCTGTGGAAAACGTTCACATTTATCCAGTAAAGCGTATCATGCATATACTCATACATGCATCAAATAAAATGGTTTGTGGTGAAAGTGGATGATATTATCTGTTTATATGAATTTATGTTTAATCATAAAATTCTGGTTAAGATAAGTTCATTTACCTACGATCAGATTCTGCTAATGCTTTTGCTACAATGCAATACGGGAAATTTTAATTGGTTGTATTGTGTAAAGGAAATACTGACCAAAAAAATATTTTGGTATTGTATGGCTTTGTCGGTGTAAGCTCGCTAAGATTTGAACTGGAGTGGAAAGACAGAGAAATAGACCTATCAGTTCTAGCGCCCCCTTTCACTAATTAAACGAGAAATCTTTGAACAGATGTCATTCACACGAATTTTATTCTCTTTCATTCACACATTCATGTCCCAAACAAAACATCATGACGCATCATACACACTGATTACAAAATAAACCCACGTAGCGCCACCCGAGGCAGCACCAAGGAAACAACATAGTATTACACGACAATTTTTTTTTTTTAACTTCAAGTGCGCACAAAAGAACGATCCACAGAAGGTTGAAGAATAACGTTCCAAAACGAAGGACACAAAGGAACGATTCGCAGAAGGTAGGTATTGAAGAATAACGTTCCAGAACGAAGAATGACGTAGGTGGAATGTAGTCAACGACAAAAAAAAAAAAAAAAAAAATCTTGAAGTCTCCAGACTACTTCTTTACAATCAATTCGGCACTCGTGAAGAGGAAAACACCATAGTCACACCAAATGCCACAAAGATGACACTTGTATCATACGACACCACCTAAGCACGTTGCTGGTTCCAAACTTGACTTGAAACACATCGATGAATGAACGTGGACGGATATGACCGCAATCACACTGCAACTACATGAACTGAACAAAATAGACGATGTAACTCGGCCTTCATGAAGAGAAAAAAAAACACCGTAGTCACATCAACTGCCACAAACATGACAGAGTATCATACGGCACCACCTAATCACGTTGCTGGTCCCAAGCTTGACTTGAAACAATCGATGAATGAACGTAGACGAATGACCGCAATTACACTGTAACTACATTGAACTGAACGAATAGACGATGTAGCTAAACGATGCCGACGACTGGAAATGAACAAACTTTGGAAGCTGATGGAGCAGGAGGCTTGCAGCATAATTGAGAATTATCAGAAGGCTGCTGCAGAGAACCCCCACCAGCCATACTTGCTGAAGACGAGTGACGGCGAAAAGACGGCTAACACTGGTAAGCTGATGAGACAGAGGACGTGTATATTGTAGCGGCGGACTGACTCGCCACCCAGCTCCCGGGAGGTCGATTCAGGGGCAACGAGTCAGCACTTGACCACCGAGTCTGCAGGGAAAACTGCAGCCGAGAACGCCCATCAGCTACGCTCACTCCGCACGTCGTGACCGGACCGTCAGCCTAGAAGAGTCGCCCGAAACCTAAAGCATCTGCGACTCCTTGACTAAAGCCATACGGTCACAAAAACCCAGAAGCCGGACAACCAGCATCATCTCATGTCTGATGATATTTCTTACGCTCCACACACGGCCCGTCCTGCGTCTCTTCTCTCCCTTGAACCACCCAACCCCCAATTACCACAAAAAAAAGAAGACGTAAATCGTTTACATCATTGGTTACGTCGTATCTGTACAAACTTTATTATGCTTTTTCTTGTAAGATCGGAGGAAGAAGAATTTCCAAAATATGTTTACATGCAAAAATCACCTCAATATGGGTCTGAGCTGTTGCACACAGACAATAAGCCCTTATCCATAAATATCCATGCCTTATAGCTGTTTACTTATTATATACAATCACATCAACCTAACCGGGCAAGTCATAATAGGTGTGCATGCCTTGGACTAAACAAGGATACATAGGACACATGGTGCTGTACACTGATGACTGGAAGCACCACACATAAGAACAGAAATGCAACCTACCCTGCCGACTGAGAGGTATAGAAGGTTACAATGCTAACATAGACACACAGAAAACTATTTCACCTCTAGGACATAAAATCCAACTACGGGTAAAAATCACTAACCAGAGACTGGCTTTAACCACCCTAACTGCAAACTGACTGTAACAGAGAGGGAACTAAACACCAACTGACTCCTCTCTACCTAGCATGCAAGCTAACACAAGTTAACAGACCAGGGTCACAACATAACATAATCATACAAACACATTTACTCTATAGCAAAATACAAACCTAGCAAAAAAACGCATGTAACAAACACTAACACATGCCCAAGTGACAAAACTAGGCATGTGAATTTGAACTAGTTGGCCAACCGACTCTTCACTGGCATACTGTCCTAATTAAACTCTCCCGTCCTTAAATGCAAAGTGAAGAAAAACTAAAATGAACAAAACTGCCATGACAGTCGGGGAGTAGGCCATACCATACAATTCATTCCTGAATTCAAGGACCGTCTAATTTGTTCTTACAGACAAAACTGACATTCCAGCATGGATGGAACCGACAAATACAAATGGCTTCTCTCGTTTTAAACAGTAATTTGGAGATGGAAAATTATTTTATGATTGCTACAATGAATGATACAAATATAACTCAGCATAATTTCGAGCTAGAACACTGGGCCTCAATGCAAACAAAAGATGGTTCGAAGCAACATGCCCCGGGTGTATACAGAGAAACAACAGTGAAGACGAAGTACATTCAGTTTTTGATTGCCCTGCTTACGCAGATATTTGAAGCAGATCTTAAACATCTTTAATGAGCCAGCTGCACAGAGAAAAGATCCCATAGCAGTTCTATCCAGCAAGGATGAACAAAATACCCTATCCTTTGCAAAATACAAAGCAGAAGCTATCGTCATTTTCGAAGAAAGAATAAGACGAACAAATTGTTGAGCTAAAATTTGTGACGAGATATATAAATCCATCTTTACCGCTTATTGTGCTATTTTCATAGTCTGATGGTCGAAGACAATGGATCATTGAGGTGCACGGCGTGAGTGAGTGAGTGGGTGTGTGCGCGCACATGTCTGAGTGTGTGTGTGTCCGTGTGGGTGTGTGTTGCCCACTCTAGATTTGAATTTTTGTTAAATTGTTCGAGTTCCTCTTCTTTCAATTGCATACACTTAACGCAATCTATTAATGCAGTTATACACATAACCCCCTTGTCAACGGGGCTTATTTGCTATTGGCAATGAAATTTCTCTCTCTCTCTTTACACTCTTCTCTCTCTCTCCTTCTTTCTGTCACACACACACACACACACAGGCACACACACACACACACACACACACACACTAACACAGATAGATGACACACACACACACTGGTGTATACACGTGCACACACACACACACACACACACACACACACACACACACACACACCACACACACACACACACTCCAAGCTCCTCAGTAGTCATTGTGTAGTGTATACCAAAGAATTCATAGCGTCTGAGTAAAGTTGTCCACGCCACACAGTGTGTAGTGATTATGAAAAACTCCATTGCATCGGAAAGTTGTTACTAGATACATATTCCAGTGTAAATGAAAAAAATCCACAACAGGTGTTCCTGGTAACATTGCGTAGTGTGTATCAAAGAATCCACGACAGCTGTAAGTTCTTACCAGCACCAGCCGCCCTGGCGAAGTGGTTAGCGTCGCGGACACCCGGCTGGGAGGTCGTGGGTTCGAATCCCATCAGAGTCATGTGGGTTTTTCTGCCCCGACCGGCTCCTACCCAGAATTGATTAGTTTGCTGCGGACTCAGTTGGGAAGAATGGGACCACACAGTCGAGTTTCATCACTTAATGGATGCGTTTCTGAGAGTGTTGCTCAAATTTCCTGACTAACACTTTTCACCCAGGTGCCTGTATCTCTCGGGCCTGCTTTTGACGTTGGGATATATTATGAAAGGAAGCGTAGAAAAAAAATGCTTAGTCGCGGGCACGGCATGAGTGAGCTCTCCCCTCATCTTCTGCATTTTTTTGTGCCTTAGCACTTTTACATAGGAATATTTTCCATATGTTTTCATGTGATTGATTGGTGACAGTTGATGTAAGGGAAGTAACTCATTTAACTTCCTGTCTACAAGGGAAGATGGTGGCTGTGGCACTTAGATGGACTGAAGTGATTTGATTTGATCATGACCTTGACAGGAATTATGACAGTCTGATAATGTGTTAGATGCAACTACCTCCACAAAAAAATTCCAGCTTGATATAGGCATTTATTTTTTTTCAGCCTTAGTTGATTGTGAGTGTCTATACAATCAGTGATCCACTTTGATGTGGATGTATGTTTTGTCATCCAACTTTGATGTACAAGTCATTGATTTTTTGTTGTTTTTTCTTACAGCATTATTGGGTGGTGAATAACTGGAGAATCATTTTATTTGTGTGTTTTGATTTTTATGAAGCAGAGAGATGCATCTACCATTTTCTGGTAAAGCAAGAAATGGACGTGTTGTGTGTGCAAATTTCACACATGTGTTGCATCTTCTATAACTCCACTGCTCGCAAAGATTGACCGCATGCAATACTGCCGTGGCATGGTTATGTCATAATCCCCAGTAATGGGCAAGAGAGAATCATCTATATCCCCAGTAATAATGCCAAGAGAATCATGGTTATGTCATATCCCCAGTAATAATTGCAAGAGAATCATTCTAATATCCCCAGTAATGGCAAGAGAATCATTCCAATATCCCCAAGTAATGGCAAGAGAATCATTCTAATATCCCCAGTAATGGCAAGAGAATCATTGTAATATCCCCAGCAATGGCAAGAGAATCATTCTAATATCCCCAGTAATGGCAAGAGAAACATTCCAATCACAGGGCTGTAGAATGCTGCCTTCGACCTGTAACTCTATAGAGTTGTGCCAGAAAACAGTTTTCCAACACCTCTACTTGCCATTGAGGTTATGTCGGATGCATTCTCCTGACATACATACCATTTTTAGATAGTACATCAAGAAAAGTGTCGACTTTACGACCATCAGGCTAGATTGCTTTTAATTTTCATATTTTATGTCTATGCATACAGCCTTTTGATTTTTTTTTTTTTTTTCTCTCATTAGGTTGACAAATCTGATGCAACTTAAAAGAGAATTACAGGTGCAGAGAGAGAGAGAGAGAGAGAGAGAGAGAGAGAGAGAGAGAGACCAGGACCAGCAGACCAGACCAGGCCCAGAAAGGGCCTTAACACGAAACACTGCTCCCCACCCCCCCCCCCCCCCCCCCCCCCCCCCCCCCCCCCCCCCCACCACCCCTTCCACTTTCCACTCACGCACCGAGGCAGGCCAACCAGCGAATGTATTCACAAGAGCTCGACCTGACCTCAGTGTCTTGAAGATCTCGATCCCTGCCACGTGAACTGAGGTTCATGTTGGTGACAGTCGTGTAGGTCTATGCCTGTTATGACCACCATCTGCTGCACGTGCAGCTGCTGTTTGTGATCTCCTGCATGTTTCTGTCCATGCTCCTTGAGCTGTTGCTGATTTTGACCTGTCACCTAACATCAGTTCTTCTTCCTTTGGAACAGTATGTACGCTGTCTCACACGCTGCAGCCAGTGCAATGATTGATTCATGTTACAGAAACATCCTCCATACTTTTCAATTGTTTTCCCTTCCACCAGTTGGTGCGTCCGAGAGTTATGCTGTCGGTGCTGGTCCTGCAGACCTTGCATCTAGACTGAAGCAGTTGTGGAAGAGTGACAGCGTGGACGACTGAGATGTAGATGAACTGAGAGTATGTTCTAACTGGACTGTCTGGGTGTGCTCATTGAATGTTCACGATGCCACCGATGCTGGTACTGATCAGGTCTTTGTTGTTTGTGTGAAGGTAGGATCGTTTTATTACGGACCATCAAAATCTTCCCGAGAACAAACGATGGATTGCAAAGTCTCACAAAACAGTTTGAAATGAGGAGGAAGCACCAATTCAGACAGGGAACAGGGAGGGCAGCAAGCAAGGTCAGAGAAAGCTTAGGCGAGAATTGCGTAAGGGACAAGGAGATTTTAATAGACACAGTACAGCAACAATTTGAAACAGGAAGAGTAAAAGGTGAAGGATGGGGGGTTAAAACGCTTACTAGGGAAACAAAGAAGAAAATGGGCATTCGTCAGATGAACACGCATGGAGAAGTAAACTGTAAACTGAACGATTTGTATTGTCGATTTGTAAGGGATGATTTCCATGTCTATGTGACATACTATATCATGGTGTATTTTTCTATACAAGTCTACATGACACACTGTATATTGCTGCATTTTCCAAGTCTATGTGACACATTGTATGTTCCTGCATTTTCCATGTCTACATGACACACTGTATATTGCACTACTGCCACTGAAAGAGTCAGAGATGGAGACGATGAACAAGACTTCGAAATCGATAGGGGTGCTGTAAAGTCTTTTTTTTTTTAACTGACTATCAGGAATTCAGTAGGTCTGGAACTATAGGCAGGCGACTGCCGAAGATGTGTCCCTCTGAACTCCGTGATGCGTTTTTGTTGAATCTTCAAACGATCGTACACACACACAAAAACTCCACTGCCTGTCTATACAGGCAGTGTCCCACAGGAGTATCAGCCTACCTACGCAGAAAGAAATAAAAAAAAAAATGGTCTCTGAAGAAATGCTCTGCCACCGGTGTTTGATACTGTCTGTTAATTGTCTATCAAAACTTAGGTTTGACAACTTCAAACGATTCAAACTTCAAACGATTAGCCTGCAGCCCCGTAGCTCTGACTTGAAATTGCTGGTTCTCACCTCTAAACTTTTACAAACCAGCACCTTGACCCTCTCCAGTTTGACTTTAAACCGCTCAGGTTGATGACGTTGTTTTGACTCGTCTTCACAATGCTTTCCTCCTCTTAAAAAAAACAACCTCTTTTTTAGTATTCTTTTAACGATTTCTCCTCTGGTTTCAACGCAACACGATCAGCTGAGAAACTGCTTGATGAAGACAATGAACCGAAGTTTATTTTGTGGGTAGTCAATTTTCTCCTAAAATAGAAACCAGTCTATCCGTTTCCAATCTGTGATGTAGTCCCAATTAACGCTCTACCAGCGTTGGTTCATCTCAAGATCTTTTGACGATTCTGCCAAGGAAGATCTTTAAAGCTCTGACTCTTCTTTTTTTGATGAAATTGATAAAGTTCGCTTTATGGTGTAAAAGAATGTTTTAAAAAGAAAAGAATTGTCGCCTGATTGCCGTAAATACCCATCACCCGTACCAAGCTGTTGAAAGGGTGGACGATTACAAATGCATGGGCTCGATTTTAGACGAATTATTATTATTATTTTTTTGACATGAATGTTGACAGTAACACAAACATGTCGATCCAGAATCTTTTGCCTGCAGAATTTGAGAGAAGGCCTACTGTCGTCCGTCCAGAGATTTTACAAACCTGTGATCGTTGTTTCATTGACTCTTTGCTCAGTGTTTCATATATATACTACAGCTATGGAAGTCATGGTGTGCGAAGCAAGCGATTTTTGAATGATGTGCCGAATGTGCCGTAGAGTTTTTGTTGCAAAGCAAAGTAGCAAGAACTAGACGAGAAAGTTGTTCAGAAGGCAAAACACACTGCGGTTGATGACAGCCATGTTTCAGCCAAAGACTATGAACTTGAACTATTAGGCCGTCATTTTAGGAGATGAAGATTGAAAAGATTAATGGACAGACAACAATCCCAAGATTAGTTCATTTATTAAATTCTTGATACTCCAATGCCATTCTCTTCTGTGAATGTCGAGCGTTTGTGAATTATATAGGCCTATGAGCGATTGTGAACTAGTAGGACTCTCTCTCTCTCTCTCTCTCTCTCTCTCTCTCTTTCTCTCTGCGCACATGCGCTTTCAGAAGAATTTGCAAACGGATGTTTGTGGTAAAAAAAAAAAAAAAAATAGTTGAGATTTGACAAGATAAATGTGACGGACCGTTTCCCGTCCGGTCACAAAGTTTCATACAACCGTGCTAACCGGAAGGTAGTCATCCGTAAGCCGGTTGAAAAGTTTATCTGAATGCTACTCACCTGCGCACCGTTCAAGGCGGGTGAGCTGAACCGGTTAGGCAGTCTCTGCAGTGATTCCGGCAACGCAAGTACCAAGAAGGCGAAGAGGGACCCAGCTGTTTGTAAGTGGCAGTCAGGTATTTATCATTCAATATTTATTTGTTGGCAAACCGAAATCGTATTCCCATTTAGGAGCGACTGAAACTTCCTCAGCGCACTGTGACGGATTTGTATTTTTGTTGTGTTCTGTTATCCTATGACTTGATAGGGTAACAAAACGAAATGCTTTCGGAAAACATGAATAGAAGAAGTGAGTGTTAAGGGAAGTAGTTTTCAGGGGGAAAAAATCGATTTTGTTTATTCTGTGACCTACTTAGTTATGAACTTCATGATGAAAAAAAGGTTTGATGTGGTTTGCGAAAAGAGGGAGAGTTTTGATGCTATGGATAATAAACTCCCAGAGTGAGCGACAGAGACTTGATATATGTATGTTTTGATATGGATGAGTATTTAATTTACTCTTGATATGAATATTGAATTAGTTGTGTGTGTTGGTAAGCAAGAGTGTGTGTGGAAATCTTTCCTTTACATGTATTGAAGTAGATGAATCTTTTCAGGAAAAAAAAAAAACAAACAAACAAAAAAAAAATTTTAAAATCTGGTGATTGTATGAATTGAAATGAACATTCTTGTCATTATACAAGAAGAAGAAATGAATATTTGTGACATGACGAAAGACATTTATAGTTTGATGAAAAGTAATCATTAAGTGTGTAATGAATTGTATACATGGTTTATTGAAGAGGGTCTAAGTGGGAATCTTTCCCCGATTTGGAAACTAGATTCTGAAAGTTTATATTGAAATCCTTTCCTGTGTAGTGTTATAATACCGGAAAAAGGAATGTTGTAGTGTTGAAGAAAGAATATGTTGATGTTTGTCTCAAGTTCTAGTGAAATAGGATGTGGCTAATGAATATGAATGTAGTCGTGATTATAATGCGTAGTAGCCATGATAATCAAGATAGTTAATCAGTTTCCCCCAGGTAGAAGAGTTCCCTGGACTGAGGGGGGGGACTGGCTGCTACTGTCTCAAGGTCAGGGGTTCGTAGCTGTGTCTACCCCCCTTGTTCTCCGCCGTGTGTCGATGTGGGAGAGGCCGGCCTGAGTGTGCCGACAAACTACCCTGCCTGCCACTGCGCCCGGGACCGACTACCCGCTGAGCCAGTTGGGCTGGAGACGCCGCTGCTGCCAAGCCAGAGCGCCGCTCCTGAGTTCTGAACCATCGACCTGTTGGCTGGGCCGTCGCTGCGTTGTTTTGTGTGTGTGTGTGTGTGTGTGTGTGTGTGTGAGCCACAGCTCCTGTGTGAGACTGTCGCCGGCAGAGACGCCGTGAGTGTGCTAGTGACTTTGAACCACAGCTCTGTGAAGTACTTTAAGTTTCTGTGTCAGACTTGACGCTGTAGTCGTCGTCCTCATCACTTTTTCGTCGTCTTCGTCTTCATCTTCGTCGTCTCGTGATCGCCTTCGTCCTCTTCGTCGTTTCGTCGTCGTCGTCGTCGTCGTGTCGCCTTCATCGTCGTTGGAGCCAGCAGAATAGATAGCAAATTATATAGATATATATTGCATGTCGTGCGCTCTGTTATATATATATATATATATATATATATATATATATATATATATATATATATATATATATATATAACAAAAAAGTGTTCTGTTGCCTGGCTGTCAATGTTCGGGTGAGTGGGTGTGTGTATGTGATTTGGAAAAGTCGTGCATGCATCCATAATTTCTGTGTGCGAGTCAGACAGTCAGACACCTGCAGACACCACCCATTCCATCCTTAATTAACAATTAAGTAAAATGTTTCTTGAATAAGCTAGGCTTGTTTTGTATTGATCAATGGAGATGACATTTCTGCTAGCCAGTTTGGAAGATGGTATTTGTGGAAATAAGTTTAACGAGTAAATGATACCTTGTCGAATCCAAGAGCATAGAGAAGTAAAGAGCCTGCTATAGCACGCAAGTGATGATCCTCATACCGCTTCGAAGGCAGACGCCTACTGGTGTGACGGGATGAGAGCCGTTGATTGGCTCCTGCGACGTATCGATCCAGATACAGATACAGATGAATGGAGAGGAGTCTAGCCAACGACCTTTCCTCTATACGTCTCTGGTGGTCTACTCAAAGGGAATTCACAAAGCTATTTTTGTCAAATAACGTCACGCGACATTTTTGTCCACGACAAGTGGAAAGTGTTCGGCATGTTCACACACTTATCAGATTCCGAGTGAATCTAAAAGTTAAAAGTGGTGTGGAATCAAGTTTCGTTGATTCAAAGCGAGCTGATTCTAATTCAGGTAAGTCTGCGACTGTTACAGACCAACGAAACTCGGTGAAATGTCGTGGCGAGTTGTCGACCGTAATCCGGATGCAGTCCAGTCCGAGTCCGACATGGCATGAGCAGTGTGTACGCTGCAGAGATAGCGCTACAGTTCTCTTCATCAAAATTCGGTATGGCTGACAGAATCCAGTTTGGGTTTAGCATCAGCGGACGAAAATCAGGTAGAGTACTAACCTAACTTTTACACGGGCGTTTTGGCACTGTCTTCAACTAGACCACGGGAATTCATCAATCTATCAGTCGTTCAGGTCATCCGACCGATGTGTGACGACAGCCCTCGCCTTCAAGAAAGTACCCCTTTTGATAATTTCTCCATGCGTTACAAATCGGTAAAACAAACAAACAAACAAAAACAAACAAACAATAAAAACTATCAGTTTGTGAATAGAACACTTTTAGTTGATCAAAAGCAAGAACACACGCTTGCTAACACACACACACACACACACACACACACACACACACACACACACACACACACACACACACCATCTCTCTCTCTGTCTCTCACTCTTCCTCCCTCTCTCTGTCTCTCATGTATGCATTCAAACATGCACACATACACACACACATGCACATGCATGCACGCACACATGCGCGCACACATGCGTGCGCGCACGCACACACACACACACACGCACACACACACACACACGCGCACACACACACACACACACACACAATGTATGTGCTCAAATACACGTGCACACACACGCACACACACAACACACACACACACACACACACACACACACACACACACACACACACACACACACACACACATTGTGTCACTTAGACATGGAAAATGTGGCAATATACAGTGTGTCACAATGTAGACATAGAAAATACAGCAATGTACAGTGTGTCATGTAGACATGGAAAATGCAGGAACACACAATGTGTCACATAGACTTGGAAAATGCAGCAATATACAGTGTGTCATGTAGACTGTGTATAGAAAAATACACCATGATATAGTATGTCACATAGACATGGAAAATGCACCATTCCATTCTGGGTTGAGGTACACATGGAAAAAACACACTATTATATTGTAGGTCAGGTAGGCATGGGTATTCAGTTGACCACACAATATGCTAACCAGGAAGTTGTGTCAGTTGTCCCGCCATTTTACTTTTCTCCCCCAAGGGCCAGCTTTTGGACAGAGGTAGCTTTATAACAGGTCATCAGAGGAAAAGAATTAAATCAAGCATGTGAACATGATGCATTCATGCAAAAAAAAAAAAAAAAAAAAAAGAAAAAGAAACCCTGTACAGTGATTGGCAGACTTTGGAGAGGTTTCTGTCGTGTTGAGCTGTCATAGTCAGGCATGTAGAGTCATGTTCGTAGTACTCTGCATTGCCTTGTCATGTCCTGCTGACATACAGATCCAGATTCCTTGGGTTTCAACCATTGATTTTCCTCTTTTATGTGAATTTTTCTTTGTTCTCGCTTTCTTTTCCCTCCAAACATAATTAAAGACACAATTATGTCAGAACTAGAAGACTCATTTGGGAACATTATATGCAAGTTTCTTGACAGAGTTGATCTATGGCAGCACATTCCAAACCACTCCAGGAAGTGAAGCGCTCTAAACAGCACTTCCAAAGTCAATCAGCAAGGTCACATTGAGCTGAATATAATGCTGATCAGAGTGGCTGCACACAGCTGCAGCGCGTGTTTGGAAATTCCCAGCACCTATTTTTAGCACTAAATGTCTGTGTAGCTGCACATTGCAGCCGCACGTTTGGAAATTCCCAGTCCTGTTATCCTGGGTGAGTCTTGTGATCAAGTCATATTACTCTGGTCACGAGATTGGATCAGGAGATGTTCCATGTGCATTCAGTAACCACAAAAGCATTGGGCTAGTGTATAGGTGAATCAGAAAGACATAAGTACAGATAGAGATGTGAGTGAGTGAGTGAGTGTGTGTGTGTGTGTGTGTGTGTGTGTGTGTGTGTGTGTGTGTGTTAAACAATGCCTGTGTTTGGACGATGACAGCAAATAACTTACATCTTTCTGAAGTGCTGTGTGACTGCTGGTTCTGTGTCCTCCAGGTCCTATGTTGCCATTCAAACAGCATGATGTCAGTGCTGTAGCTTGGGTAATTAGGTCAAAGGAGATAGAACTCTTCATTTCAATCTCCAACGACTAAATAAATGAGTGGTAGAGCGAGAGACAAACAGGCAGACAGACACAGAGAGAGAGAGAGACAGACAGACAGACAGATAGAGCTTTCTGTTGTGTCATGTGAGAAAGTCTGCATACTGACTTCTTTTAAGAAAGTAATGGTTCAAACTACGCTTTGCCTTTCTGCATGTCATAATATCTATATCTGGTTTTAACGTTTCAACCAGGAAGTAGGTCCAGAAAGAAAATCCCAGGGTGTTAAATGAGATGCCACTTAGGAAACCAAAGCCTGACAATTGTTATCTGAATAAGACCTGCCGATATTTATCTCAGCGCACTACTCAGCAGTTTTTCTGTCTGACTGCAATTATAGTGGGTGATGCCATTGTTCACTGCGAAGAACTCGCCGTCTGGTTGATTCAGCCTGCCCTCGACTAGAGTCAGCTACTAAAACAGGTGTAGTGTGACCTGGAAGCCACAGTGGAGCAAAGGATCAACTAGTAGATCAGTCACATAGACTCCGGAGACATTCTGTGTGTGTTAAATGGTCAAACAATTGTAGTATATACAAACAGGAGAGACATTCTGTGTGTGTTAAACGGTCAAAAACAATTGTAGTATATACAAACAGGAGAGACATTCTGTGTGCGTTAAATGGCCTTGAAACAATTGTATTATATACAAACAGGAGAGACATTCTGTGTGCGTTGAATGTCGAACAATTGTATTATATACAAACAGGAGAGACATTCTGTGTGTGTTAAATGGTCAAACAGTTGTATTATATACAAACAGGGGAGAGATTCTGTGTGTGTTAAATGGTCAAACAATTGTATTATATACAAACAGGAGAGACATTCTGTGTGTGTTAAATGGTCAAACAATTGTATATTATATACAAACAGGTGAGACATCCTGTGTGCGTTAAATGGTCAAACAAGTGTTTTATATACAAACAGGAGAGACATCCTGTGTGCGTTAAACGGTCAAACAAGTGTGTTTATATGCAAACAGGAGAGACATTCTGTGGTCATTAACGGTCCGACAAATGTCACATATAATCAAGAGAGATTCTGTGTGTATTTGAAGATCAAACAAGTGTTTAGTATCAGGAAATATTCTGGTTGTCTTTAATGGTCCTGGAGATGAATCAGGAGATGTTCTATGTGCATTCAGTAACCACAGAAACATTGGGTGTAGTCCATGAGATATTTTGTGAGGTCAAACAAGTGCCATATGTAATCAGGAGATACCGATCTGTGTGAATGAATTGGTCAAACAGGTGTTGCCCATAATTTCTAGGCTATGAACAGAGGACAAGTAGAACCCATCAGCTGTGTCGACCCATAAGCTTACGATACGCCAGTGTTTGGAAAACACTTTCACACTTTCAAGTGAGACCCAAGAAAATGACATGAGTGAAAATCGTTAAACAGAGATTAGTTATCATGGTTTGTATCGCAACTTCCATTGAAACCAATAAGGCTGTCATGATGCATCATGTTTAGAATCTTAAACAGGAAACAAAAAGAAAAAAAAAAAAAAAGACAAAAGAAACAGAAAAGAATAATTTAAAAAAAAAACACATTAGATCACTCCATGGAACATCTACAGTAAAAGAGTTGAGAGGTCTGTCACCTCAAAGCATTATGTCTGTGACTTAGTGCAGGTCTGGCTGTTTAGATGTAGACAGCACCTCACCTCAGGTTAATACTAATGTATGCAATATTAATACATAGCAGGCTGTTTAAATGGAGGCCACACCTCACCTCAGGTAAATACTAATGTATGTAATGCTAATACATAGCAGGCTGTTTAAATGCAGGCCGCACCTCACCTCAGGTAAATACTAATGTATGTGATACTAATACATAGCAGGCTGTTTAAATGAAGGCCACACCTCGCCTCAGGTAAATACTAACGTATGTCATACTTACGCAGAGCTGGCTGTTTAAATGTAGACAGCTCCTCACCTCAGGTAAATATTGTCTGTGACTTAGTGCAGGTCTGGCTGTTTAGATGTAGACAGCACCTCACCTCAGGTAATACTAATGTATGTAATACTAATACATAGCAGGCTGTTTAAATGTAGGCTGCACCTCACCTCAGGTAAAATACTAATGTATGTAATGCTAATGCAGAGCTGGCTGTTTTAAATGTAGGCTGCAGCTTCGCCTTTGTTTCAGTCTCATTGCATGTATACAGATTGCCCTGTATAATCAGATCTGTTTTGTTTTTTGTTAAATACTCCCCTCTGTGTCTTTTTTTGCAAATCAGTTATTTCTTTTCAATGATTATGCTCAGTCTTCTGGTCAAGTAGGTTGCAAACCTCAAAGTGGCAAAAGGTCCACAATGATGTTTACAAGAGTGTTTATGGGTACAAGGGGTTTTTTTTTTTTTTTTTTTTTTTGCCTCTCTCTTCAGGTGGGACAACATTGTCCAGGCTGTCTCTCGACACAACCTTTGTCTCCAAATGTATTGACCTTCACCTGCTGTTTGACCTTCACCTGCTGTTTGACCTTTACCTGCTGTTTCTCTGCCTTTGTGGCCCCGTCTCCTGTCTGCACTAGACAGTCTGGATGCCAATTTCTCCTGCAGAGTTTATTGCTTGCAACTCTTTCCATTGTGATGTATCACCTGTCTGTCCTGAAAAATCTGGGCACACATTTCTCTTGCAGAGTTTATTGCTTTGGAGCTTTTTTGTTGTAATATGTTATCTGTCTTGGTCGAGAAATCTGGATACAAACTTCTCCTGTGGAGTGTATTGTTTGCAAGCTTTTCGGTTGTGATATATTACTTAGTGCCAAAGCTGCACACGCTGCAGCATCAGTTTGCTTTCTTGAACATTCTATGTATTTTTATTGCAGTGTTGTTGTTTTTTTTTTTCCCATCAATCTGTAACTCTGGTAAGTGAAATGAGAGAGGAAAATGAATGATGTTCAACTCTGATAAGTAAAGTGAGAGAGGAAAAAATGTATACTGTTAATTTGTTAAGTAAAGTGAGATAGGAAAATAAATGATTAACTCTGGTGAGTAGAAAATCTGTAATGGTTAACTCTGTTAAGTAAAAGGAGATAGGACATGAAGACAGGGGAAAGAAGGATTAACTCTGGTAAGTTAAATGAAAGAGGAAAACATAAAATGTTTAACTCTGGTAGGTAAAATGAGAAAGAAAAATGTCCAATGTTTAACTCTGGTAAGCAGAATGAGAGAAGAAGAAGAAGAAAAAAAAAGAAAATACAAGGATTAACTCTGGTAAGTAAAATGAGAGAGGAAAATGTAAAATGTTTAACTCTGGTAAGTAAAATGAGAGAGGTAAATGAAGGATTAACTCTGGTAAATAAAATGAGAGAGGAAAATGAAGAGAGAAAATTGAAGGATTGATTCTGATAAGTAAAATGAGACAGAAAAATATACAATGTTTAACTCTGGTAAGAAAAATGAATGAGGAAAAGAAGAGAGAAAATGGAAGGATTAACTCTGGAAAGTAAAATGAGAGAGCAACATGAAGGAGAAAGCACAGCCAGATTTTGTTAACAGAATATCTATTGTACAATGAACTTTATGTTTCAGACATAAATGATTGTTTACTATTGTCATAGTTTGTTTCTTTGGTTCCTTTTTTTTTTTCCCCTCAAGCCATAACTACCAGAAAAGCACGGTTTGTTTCTCGTATGCCAATAATGAGAAGTAGGAGAAGAAATGCTATTAGAATTTCTTACCACCTGACATCGTTGCTGCTGGAAGTATTCACCCATAAGTCGTTAATGATGATAATAATTATAAAAATGTAATAATAAAAGCCATAACAGAACTTCCGACACAATGGTCAAAGGGGAAACACTTCTTGACCGAAATGACTGAGGAGAAGCCAGCAGTTATTTCCCTTTGAACATACACTTCTGACACTGGGTTTTAGGAAATTTTGTTCATCCTGTCCCACGGTGTCTCCAGACCAGAGAAATTGGAGAGGTGGAATCTCTCGTATTATGATACAGCTCTCCAGTCAGTAAGTCTTGTTCTGTGATATTGTATCTTTCAACACACGGTAAGCTCTTCCACTTCTGAGTCTTGTCCTCCCCGAATTCACCGCGTATCTCAGGATCTGGATCAGGATCAGGATTTGGGGCGTTGTATCAAAACAACTTAACCCATTTAGGCTATTTTTTTACGCCCCTTATATATATATATATATATATATATATATATATATATATATATATATATATATATATATATATATATATATATATATATATATATATATATATAAAAAATATATATATACATATATATACATATATATGTAGCTATCGTACAATGAACTTTATGTTTCAGACATAATGATTGTTTACTATTGTCATAGTTTGTTTCTTTGGTTCCTTTTTTTTTTTTTTTTTTTTCCCCTCAAGCCATAACTACCCAGAAAAGCACGGTTTGTTCTCGTATGCTAATAATGAGAAGTAGGAGAAGAATGCTATTAGAATTTCTTACCACCTGACATCTTTGCTGCTGGAAGTATTCACCCATAAGTCGTTAATGATAATAATTATAAAAATGTAATAATAAAAGCCATAAATGTATATATATATATATATATATATATATATGTATATATATATATATATATATTTTTTTTTTTTTTTGTCAGTCCAGTATCCATCGGATTCATATGCTATTTTAGTTATTACTTCATGTCTAACATATCAGTTTTCTTTAGAGAATTGTAATTTACTAACTTTTGGGATGATTCTTATTAACCAGCTTTCTTGATGTGAATTCTAGTTTACCAGCTCTTTTTTTCTTCTGGTTGTGTGTGTGTGTGTGTGTGTGTGTGTGTGTGTGTGTGTGTGTGTGTGTGTGCGTGCGTGTGTTTGATGAATTCTAATTAATCAGATTTCTGTATCCAGTTTCTTGCATTGTCCATTTGAGGTTGAGTTCTGATTCACCGGCTTTTTTAAAGATGAATTTTAGTTTACTAATTCTAAGGGGATGAATTGTCATTTTTTTTTTTTTTTTTTTTTTTTCCAGTTTATCTCTAACACACACAAGGTTTCCTATGTTTTTCCACAGCTAAAATGACAGAACCTTAGCTAGTAGTAGAACCTTGAAGGTCCGACTGTGAAGTCACGCATGAACATGGAATACGTGCATACGTATAGTATATTTGTGTATTTCACAAAAACGTGTGCATTTAGTCCTAGGACCAGTGGAGACAACTGGATAACACTTTCTCTTCATTCAATGTCCTCCCCCCTCCCTCTCTCCCGTTGTTGTTCTAGGAACCAATGTGGGCTCAGGAAGAGGCCTCAGCTTCAACCCCAAGCCCTCCAGTATCACCTCCCCAAGCATCTTCTGTGGCACCCCAGATTCAGGCCGCTTATCCTCCCCCCTTCCCAACGTGGATGGACTGAGCCATGAAGAACTGGTCCTTCACCTGCTGCAAGCCCTCGCTCAGAACAACGCCTATGAACTGAAACTCCGCCAGCTGGAGAACGCGGGCCGGCTAGCAGCTCAGGAACATGTCAGCTCTGATCCTGACAGAGACCACTCCCAGGGAGGTGGCTCACAGCAGCCTCAGCCAGCGCCTGAGGTCGTCCGTCCTGAGGTGAGGATCGTCCTGCCGGACACAATTGGCATGAGAGTGGAGCACCCATCAGACGAGCCGAGGCATGGGCAGCCAGCCGGCCAAGGTGGCACGTCATTGGTTGCCAGCCCGGCCAGGGCGGGTCCCGTGGATGAAGACAGCAGCCAGCACCTGGTGGCGGTGGCCACAATGCCCCTGGAGCAGAAGTGTGAGGTCCTGATCCAGGCGCTGGACCAGAGCCAGGCGGCTCTCAAGGAGGAGCAGCAGAAGACAAAGGCAGCTGTGGAGGTGAGCCACAGTCTGCTGACACAGCTCAACGCCTCCCAGATGGCCTGCAAAGAACTGGAAGACTCCAACACCAACTGACTGACATCAGCACCAAGCTGAGAGATGCCAATGCCAAGCTGAGAGATGAGGTAACAAGGCATAGTTCTGTTTTGAAAGTCACCTGTTGATGTGTTACAGTCAAAACTTACCTGCTAAAATCTATGTCAGGACCTTAAAAATCTTTTTTTTTTTTTTTTAATTCAGTCTGTCTGAAGTGTAGAAATTCTTCAAACTTCTTGTTACCTGTGTGTGTGTGGATTTGTTTGTTTGTTTGTTTTTCTGGTGAAAACTTGCCTAGAGTCCGAAACAGTGAAAAAGGTCCACAACATGATGGCTGCTGTCCTTGGTCATGCTGTTTGATGGTCAGTGTCAGTTTGTCTGTGTTTCTGATCTTCATGACCTTTGCCTCACTGATGATGTGACAGGGACAGTCAGTCTGTTCTGTGCATCAGTCTGTGGTTTACAGTTAGTAGTGTTCAATGCATCAGTCTGTGGTTTACAGTTAGTAGTGTTCAATGCTTCAGTTGTGGTTTACAGTTAGTAGTGTTCAATGCTTCAGTTTGTGGTTTACAGTCAGTAGTGTTCAGTGCATCAGTCTGTGGTTTAGTCAGTAGTGTTCAATGCATCAGTCTGTGGTTTACAGTCAGTAGTGTGCAGTGCGTCAGTCTGTGGTTTACAGTCAGTAGTGTTCAATGCATCAGTCTGTGGTTTACAGTTTAGTAGTGTTCAATGCATCAGTTTGTGGTTTACAGTTAGTAGTGTTCAATGCTTCAGTCTGTGGTTTACAGTCAGTAGTGTTCACTGCATCAGTCTGTGGTTTACAGTCAGTAGTGTTCAGTGCATCAGTCTGTGGTTTACAGTCAGTAGTGTTCAATGCATCAGTCTGTGGTTTACAGTCAGTAGTGTGCAGTGCGTCAGTCTGTCTTTTATGGTCAGTAGTGTTCAGTGCGCCCAGTGTATGTTTTACAGTCAGTCTGTTCAGTGCGTCCAGTCCATGTTTTACAGTCTGTTCAGTGTGTCAGTTTGTGTTTTACAGTCAGTATGTTCAGTGTGTCAGTCTCTGTTTTCACTGCTGTCACATGATTTTCATGACTGGCTCAGGTTAGAAACAAACGTCTGATGGTGTGTGTTGCCTTGACCCCCAGGTTGTCACCAAGGACAACCAGATCAAAGACCTCAAGCAGAAGTTCCCGCAGCCACCGAACAGCCAGCCTCAGCCCCTGTCTCTTCGGCCGGGCGTTAAGCGAGGTCGGTTCCTGATGTCTAAGGCATGCACCATGGAGTGCTGCAACTGCCAGGGCTTCTTCCATTCTGCAGAGGATGCCTTCACCTCCGAGTGCTGGCACCACCCTCGCCCGGCCTGTCCCCTGCCCAACAAAATGGCCGCCAGGGTCTTCCCTGCAGAGTCGTCCCAGCAGCGTTACTGGCCCTGCTGCCAGCAGATTGGCACCAGGGTGCCTCCGCCATGCTGTCGTGGCATGCATGATCTGAGGGTTCTCTGATGCGTCAAACCTCAGGTGTTTGGGCAGACCGGCATGAAATTTCCCCACATTCAGTGCAAAAATCTGTTCATTTTGTGATCAGATGGTAAGTGAAAATGATCCTGAGAAAAAAAAAAAAAAAAAAAAGGTATTCCGATCATCCCCAGGAAGAACCAAGCGTTGCCCCTGAATAGTGAGGCACATGAACGTCATGTGTGGTGCTGTGCAGTTGAAGCACTCCCCCCCCCCCCCCCCCACCCCCACCCCCATCCCATCGACACCCCTTCCCTTTTTTACTTTTACAAAAATTTGGAGAACAAAAGCACTACACTTTCCATTCTTTCCCCTCCATTTCATGCCTAGAAGAGCAAACCTTGTACTGTTGAATTCTGTTGCCTTTGATTGTTGTTATTATCAGTATGTAAAGAAATGTCACTCTGATGGCTTCATTTGTTGTTTGTTAGTTTAATTAACCCAAATGCACACCTCTTTTAATCTTGAAACATAAGTGGTTGTTGGATCAGCTAAATTAGTTAATGATATCATTTCAAAAAGTAAAGTTTAAGGTTTTACAGATGATGCATGGCTAACATCCATGATTGCCTCACTTCCGTGGTTGCCTCCACCCCATTCCCACCCCCCACCCCACCCCTATCTGTCACACTCATGCACACAAACACACAAATGCATATGCTTGTCTTTTTTTTTTTTTTTTTTTTTTTTTTTTTTTTTGGACAAAGATAGTTTCTTCAGAATTAGTAACTCCACATATTTTTTGTACTTTTTACACAAGGAAAGTTGCAGAATGAGGCTCATTGAGCTTTTGTTTGCCGCATTATATTTCTCACCTAGGTGTGTGTATATTACATTCTCCAATTGATCATGCTTGTTTTCCCCTCCGCTACCTTTTCCACCCAATATTTTTTAGAGAAATTCTTTTGCAAGTTAATTTACCAATATATGTCAGTTTTGTCATTCACGGGAATGTTTACAGTGTATATTTTCTTTTTTCGGCAGCTTTACTTAATGAATGTTTACAGTGTATATTTTCTCTTTTTTTTTCTCAGCAGCATTACTTACCTTCAACATGGTTTGGCTGTCATAATAACTTACAGCTTATGATTTGTGTAGTGGGTTTGTTGGTAGAATAAGTTCTGACACTGAGGACCTGTTTTGTTGTCATGCTGAAATGACGATCGTGATAGAGGAGCAGCAGGTTGTGGCGGTTGACAAATTTGTGGGCTGTTGACAAATGTATGGGGCTGTTGACAAATTTGTGGCTGTTGACAAAGTAGTGGCTATTGACAAATTTGTGGGCTGTTGATAAATTTGAGGGCTGTTGATAAATTTGAGGGCTGTTGACAAATTTGTGGCTGTTGGCAAATATGTGGGCTGTGGACAAATTTGTGGGCTTTTGACAAATCAGTGGCTGTTGACAAATTGTGTGGAAGTTGCACCATAGAGTGTGGACTGCTCCAACAGTCCCAGGACTGCACAGAAGGTCCTAAGCGTCATGCATACATTGCTAACCATGACGCTCCTCTCACAGGTCTGATTTGATGTGACAAAACTGACAAAAAAGCTCCCAGTGAAATCCATGTCCCTGGTACCCCTGAAGAGAGGTCTTACCATGCCAAAACTGCCCACAGTAAGATTCATGTCCCTGGCACCCCCCAGGAGAGGTCTTACCACGCCAAAACTGCCCGCAGTAAGATTCATGTCCCTGGCACCCCCCAGGAGAGGTCTTACCACGCCAAAACTGCCCGCAGTAAGATTCATGTCCCTGGCACCCCCCAGGAGAGGTCTTACCATGCCAAAACTGCCCCCAGTGAAATGCATGTCCCTGGCACCCCCCAGGAGAGGTCTTACCTCGACAAAACTGCCCCCAGTGAAATGCATGTCCCTGGCACCCCCCAGGAGAGGTCTTACCTCGACAAAACTGCCCCCAGTGAAATGCATGTCCCTGGCACCCCCAGGAGAGGTCTTACCACGCCAAAACTGCCCCCAGTGAAATTTGTGTCCCTGAAACCCCCCAGGAGAGGCCTTACCACGCCAAAACTGCCCCCAGTGAAATTTGTGTCCCTGAAAACCCCACAGGAGAGGCCTTACCATGCGAAAACTGCCCCCAGTGAAATTTGTGTCCCTGAAACCCCCCAGGAGAGTCTTACCATGCCAAAACCGTCCCCAATGAAATCCATGTCCCTGGCACCCACCAGGAGAGGTGAAACCAGCAGCTCCCCTATCATGTGGTTCTGAAGCTGTTGTAGAGTTGATTCATGCTTGCATGTTTTCATTGCTGCTCGGAATTCACCATGGAGATGGAGAAGTTCGTTGACTGCTGAAAGGTCAGAGTTGAAAGCGATGGGGGTTTTTTTTCCCCTCCCTTTGAGCTCAACAAATCTTGATTTGCGTCTGGTATACGTGTATTAGCTTGTTGTGTGGATGCATTTGTCTAGCTGAATAGAAACAGCAGATCTTAACAGTTTTGATATGCAGAATCCTGTTGAAAGATGGTGTCATTATTCAAAAATGTATAGCAGACAATTCCAAGAAGAAATGTCAAAAAATATGTGAACTGAACTTTTTAGCAAGAACCAAAAGATTGACATTTATAAAACTTCGAACATAAACTTTTTGTCCCCAATATACTACAGGGTTTGTTTTCTAGCTTTAAATGGAAACGTGTGTTGAAGGAAGGTGTTAGGACAATGGTATGCCTGCTAGCACACTGTTACCTGTAAGGCAGGCTGTGCGCACCATGCTTTTTGCTCCGGTTGTTGTCACCTGTGTAGATACAGTGTAATAGCATGATGAGCTCAGTGTCAAAATGTGTGTGGCTCTGGTTGACATTTTGGGGCAGCTCCCCCAGCCATGTTAAGACTGTCAGACTCTACAACTCAGAAAAAAAAACAAGAGAGGATTAAATGAAAATTGGAACTGATTGATTCATCATTGACTGCTGCAAACACAGCCACCCACCCACCACCCACACACACACACACACACACACACATGTGCACACACACACTACACACACACACACAGAGATCAGTATTTTAAAACTTTTAACTACAAACTTTTTTTTTTTCCCACAGCATGTATCAAACTAACTTTTTTTTTCTCTTCTGTCGAGCCATGAGACAGGTAGACTGTTGGAAGAAGAGTTATCCCAAATCTCTGTACGTCAAGGGGCACCCTATTGTGACCAAGAACCTTGTAGTGAATGTAGTTTGATGTGTTTGCTGTTGATGTGTATGATCAACTATGGCGGTCTCACACACACTTTATCATGAAGAAGATGCGAAAATTGCACAGAGGATTGTTGCCGACTGACAACTCACGGTGTTGATGTTAACTGAATACATCGAGAGGAAAAGGTGGTGGATAGCAGGCATGTCAAAGTGTATGGCTATGTCGCAGTTCAGTGATGAAACAGATACTTTATTTCATATTTCAGAGAGAAAGTTCCAGATCGGTTATTTTGGATGGTTTTGCTTAACAAATTAGAGGATGCTTAGTCAGTGATGCAATGTCACATTCTTTTTATTGAAAGCTCACAATGACTTGTCTTACACTCTTATTTGGAAAGCTCTCAATCAACAAGTTGTGTGAAGATGCTTACGGTTTCAAATGCTCATAAACTGTGATTTGTACAAAGTTCTTGTTTTTTCAAGCTCTCAATCAGTAACCTGTATTAATTTCTTACCATACTGAAAGCTCACAATGCTTTATCAGTATTGAATTATTATAGTTTGAAAGCTCACAATCCTTGATGTAGATGCGTGTACTGCCGTTATGCACCAAGGGCCCAGTACATCTGTCTTTGGCATTGGTTTTCTTGTCCGAGTTTCCCTCTCGTTGGCGACTTGCCGACCAAGGCTGATGAGCGTCCCCTACCCTGGTTTGTTTCTCTGAGGTTTTCCTTCCCCAGAGCTTGAGGTTTTTATGCGCCTCTTACTCGCATAATGAAGTCCACCAGTCCTCTTATTTCGGAGGACTGGAAGGCCTGCGACGTACTGCCACTTTTGTCGAGGAAATGGGGGATCGCATCTGAAGAAATTATGAACAAGACACAAAAGCTCACAATCAGTGATTTGTGCTACATTCTTACCATTTTGAAAGCTCACAGTCAAAACACTTGTACTGCATTCTTATGGTGTTCAAAAGTTGTCAAAGATTTGTATTACATTCTTGCAGTTTCGAAAGCTTTCAGTCAAAATGTATTCGTTTTTTTACAGTTAGAAACCTCACAATCAATGATTTTTATGAAATTTTAGCTCTCGAACAATTATTTATATTCAATTTTTAGAGTTTTTGAGGGCTCACAATCAGTGATTTGTATTAAATTCTTAGCTCTCAAGCAATTATTTGCAGTAATTCTTTTAGTTTTGAAAGTTCAGAATCGATGATTTGTCTTAAATTCTTGCAATTTTGACTATCTATTATTTGTATTACATTCTTACAATTTTGAAAGCTCACAATCGGCATTAACAGTTAACTACCAATTATTTGCATTACATTCTTACAATTTTGAAAATTCACGATCAGCAATTTGTGTGTGTGTGGGGGGGGGGGGGGGGGGGGGTCTTAGGAATTTTGAATGAATGCTCACTATCTGTGATATGTACAAACTTTTCACAATTTTTAAACCTCCCTACAAAAGATTTGTATTAAATTCTATCACTGTTGAAAACTAAAAATTAATACGGAAAATCACATTTCCGATCTTCAAATTTTCAGCCATGTGGCCTTTTTAAAGAGGGGGCGAAAAAAAAAAAAAGTACAACTACATCATGTCCATCTTTGGCAGCTGGGCAGAGCAAAGAATTGACTTCATAAATGTATTACACAAGTTCTGACATCATAATGTGTGATGTCATCAACCAGGAATATAGGAAAAAAAAAAAACAAATTCCTCCTGAGGAACTAGATCAGAAATACAATAACAGGATGGGAACTAATCAAATGCATCTTGAGATCTCAATCGTGGCACTTTCCTGCTATCCAATCCCACTCAATAATGTAAGTTGTGTGTGTGTGTGTGTGTGTGTGTGTGTGTGTGTGTGTGTGTGTGTGTGTGTAGTTATACTGTAACCAATGTACTTCAAAAACACAAGGATATGCTCCATAAATCACAATGAAAATGGAACTACAGGATAATGTGAATTAGTCCTGTCTGTGACTGTATGGCATACCATAACTGTCATCTGGAAAAAGATATAAATTTTCTGCAAATCATTCATGTTGTTCATAGGTAAATTTGGATAAGGTTGTTACAAATTTGTCTTAACATACATCCATTTGGTAACCTTGTATCCAATGTTCTTATCCAGAAAATCAAATCTTTTTCAGATCACAGTTATGTCATCTTTCTTGGCCTGCCACAGATGTATGATATATCCAAAGGGTCTTCTTTCTCTCTTTCTGCGTATGCAGGCAGATACTCTTGCACACACTGCCTGTATAGACAGGCAGTGGAGTTTTGTGTGTATGACATTTTTATCCTGCCATTAAGGCAGCCATACTCCATCTTTGGGGAAGGTGCATGCTATGTGTAACATGTCATCCATACCAACGGCCAAACTGGCCTTCTCTTCCGAAAGTTGTGATGGGATTTTATGTGTGTGCAAGGTGTTATGCGTGCATTCACACACGGAACCTCGGTTTATAGTCTTATTCAAAGGACTGTGTGGGGAATGTTGTCAGAACCAATGTTTACTCCCAGGGAAAAATCCCCCTGCACCAAAATTCGAACCCGCAACCCCAGGATCACGAGTCCGGCACTCTACCAACTGAGCTGTTCCGGCTCCTTCCGAAGATTCTCTGATCACCTGCATGCTGAACATCAGTGTCATGGTATCAGCAATGTAACCAACAAGTTGTAAATACTACATGGCGAGTATGTACACACTTGTACAGGATTAACCAGTGTACATTAGCCAGGAGAGATTCACAGTCCAAGCGTTGCTGAAGGATGTTGCATTGGTAATGCAATACTCTTGCGTTGTACAGTAATACTCTTGTGATGATGTTACACCACGGTGTTCATGGTTGGTTGGTTTTTGACAAAAAGTCATCTGAAAGACATCCTGGAAAGAGCCAAGGCACCATATATTGACTCTGTTATGACTTTGCTGTCGGAATAACCATTTGCTTTTCTGTGTGCCAGAGAGTAAAAAGATGTCATGATTTGAATTGCTCAGCAGACGTGGTATGCCGCCATTGCAGCTGCCATGAATCTTGTTCTTCTTTCTTGCTGCCGTTGGCAGTTGCAGCCGACATGAACCTTGTTGTTACTGTCACTGGCAGTTGCAGCCAAAATGAATCTTGCTCTTCTTGTTGTCATTAGCAATTTGCAGTGGACGTGAACCTTGTGACCTTGTTCTTACAATCACTGGCAGCTGCAGCCGAAATGAATCTTGCTCTTCTTGTTTTCATTGGAAATTCGCAGCTGACACGAACCGTGTTCTGGTTATTTTAACAGGCACGGAGCTATGGTTCCTCAGTATTTAGCAGTTTACAACGAGCAGCAATTTAAACATGATGGACTGTTTGCTTTGTATATGGGAATGAGGGTCTTGTTCTTGTTTTCCTAACCCAGTTGTAGTTTGTCTGCTTCCCCGACAGTGTTTGGGGAGCCACAAACTTCTACTTTCTGAAGTACTGTTTAGAAATAAGTGATGAGGTCATGAATCATTGTAGTTCTACCGTCATCAAAATACAGGATGTTTGGTTCGAGGTATTGAGGGGATACAATGCTGAGATCATTGCAGCTCTATCATCCTTTAAATGCAGGGCGATTTTTGTCACAAAGTTCCGTCTGTTATGCAATACAGTACATTTGATGCAGGATGATGTGTGTCCCAGCACATTTTTATTATGTAATTCACTACACTTGAAGCAGGATAATTTGTGTCTCGGTACATCTTTTATGCAATTCATTACATTTGAAGCAGGATAATTTGTGTCTCGGTACATCTTTTATGCAATTCACTACATTTGAAGCAGGACAATTTTGTGTCTCGGTACATCTTTTATGCAATTCCCTACATTTGAAGCAGGATGATTTGGGTCTCAGTACATCCTTTATGCAGTTCAGTACATTTGAAGCAGGATGATTTGGGTCTCAGTACATCTTTTATACAATTCACTACATTTGAAGCAGGATGATTTGGGTCTCGGTACATCCTTTATGCAGTTCAGTACATTTGAAGCAGGATAATTTGTGTCTCAGTACATCCTTTATGCAGTTCAGTACATTTGAAGCAGGATGATTTGGGCCTCAGTACATCTTTTGTACAATTCACTACATTTGAAGCAGGATGATTTGGGTCTCAGTACATCTTTCATGCAGTATAGCACACATGCAGCAACAGGAGGAGCCATTCTTCAGTCACAGTTGAGAAGGTCAAGGACACGTTGCCAGGGCTGTCAGACAGTGTCACTTCATTGGAGGGAAAACTGAGAGAAAGAGGGGAAGGGGGAGGAGGAGGAGAGAGAGCATTCAAGAAAAATTGCTTGTGTCGTTTTTTGTCTTTAACTTGCATCTAACAGGAACTTTGATTGCATGCATGTTATTGCATTGCCAAACTTATTGATGCAGTCGAGAAGAATTGTGTGCCAGTGATTTTTGTTTGGGAGAAAAAAAAGTGCAGAAAGTTTTTTTTTTTTGTTATGTTACTGCTCAGTACAATCAAACTATCTGCTGTTTAGCAACGGGGGGAAAATGGTTGTATTCCCAGCTATGTTTGGTTTGTTCATTCTAATTTATGCATGGGCTCGTTGTGATGTTGTTTCTTCCCTTTGACTTCTGACCCCCAGCAGACAGTTATGATGACTTGTAGAGCCACGACCGACCTGCTGTCCACACTGCCTGCCTTACATACAGACCTGTCTGCCTTCGACGGACCTGCTGTCCACACAGACTGCCTTACATACAGACCTGTCTGCCTTCGACGGACCTACTGTCCACACAGACTGCCTTACATACAGACCTGTCTGCTTTCGAACTGCTGGTTTACATCTACACTGAGCGTATTTTCTACAAAGTGTATGCTTACATCTTCCAAGTCTTGTGTTAAAACGGGGGGAGGGTGGGAGAGGGGGAAAGGTGGAGGGGGATTCATTTTGATCTTGACCTGTCAACGCAGGACAGGTCAAGGGAGAACTGATCTCCCAATAACTACAGTAAAAAGTTTCGGCCAATACAACTCGATTTTGAACCCGATCCATTTGCATACTTTGGCATAAATTCAGACTCTCTGTCCCGTTTTTCCCCCCTCTTTATTTCCATGATTGAAATCCCTGCAATTGATCCAAAATACCACCATGTTGTCAAAAAAAGTCTCATGCAGATGTGAATTGGCACGTGTTAGCAAGAGTCACTCTCTGGTCATAGCATACACCAAGATAATGGTTATACACAGCAGGTGCAATTACCACTCAAGTCTCTAGACTCCTTTTTGTACTCCCAGTTCTTATAGAACAGGGAATACTTTGCAATGGGAACTAAAAAATGCTGTCTGTGTCTGTCTGTGATCAAAATATGTTCCACTCGCTCCAGACAAAACTTCTGGGCCGATCTTTCTGAAAATTTGTAGGTATGTTCATTATGGGTCACGGATAATGCCCAGTGCTTTATTTTACCAGGACAATGGTTACAAATGGCTGTAACGGCCTAAAAGGGTTTTTTTTTCTTCAGTATGGAATATCTCAGTGACGAAATACATTATGACATATGTTTGATTGTGACTTTTTTTTTTTTTTATATTCGACAAATATCTATGAAAGTACTGTATTTGACAGATTTTACAATAGCATTCAGTCTAATAACTGACTGGTGGATCATAGGTGTTTTCATAGTAAACATGCTCGTGACACGTACATGCGTATTCAAGACAAACTGGGAGCAGGTTTATGTGCTTTGCATCTTGTTTCTTTCTTGGCCTTCTTTCGCAGTTTGTTATGATCATCGTATTTTCACCAAACATGTATACAATACAAAATTGTATAGATAAGCAGGTCTGTACATATGTCGTAACATGTATTTCTAAGGTGTGCTTTGTATTTGCATTTGTGCTATGTAAATGGGTGCCATAAGCAGCATTCATTGGAGTAACAGAGTGTAACCATCCCAGTAATAGGAGCAATAGGTATCTTGCTGATTTCTGTATCAGTTGTTTACTGCCCTCTGCCTTATTTCAGATGTCCTTACACAACATGCATTTTCAAGACTTGGTATACTCTTTTTTTGTGTCGACAGAATTGCCCTTACAATAGATGCCTACTCTGTTGTTGTTAATGCTCAAAGGAGTTTGGTTTCTGCTCAAAAAATTATGTTGGGTGGGAGTCAGATAATTTTTTACAAGGAGAAGAAAATAAATGGGATATTCTAGCCAGTTGAGCTGACCAAAGGAAGCTGTCTGTTGAAGCAGATACATGACCTGCACTGTGTTTCATATTCTTTTTTTATGCACTGGTGGACCGAGTATAGCACCAAGCTGTTTATTAATCACATGTTTGTTGATATTGGCTTCAGCCAAGATTCTGTTTACCGAAGTATTGAAATGCGTTTCTTTCATCAGTCACATTTTGGGCATACTAACTTACTTTCTGTGTGCGTGCACATGTGTTTTTCAATTTTTTTGCCATTTTTGTAAATAAAGTGTGTTAACTAAAATGTGTAACACAGTGCAATGTCTGTGAATACTGGATGATGGAAACTGCTTGTGAAGCCCCCATGATTTTGAACTGTGTTTATCATTGGTTGAAGAAGACAGTGACATCAAACACCAACCAACACCACCAACCCCAGCTACACAGAAAATGCTGTGTCCGACTTCTTCTTGCATGTTTGACTCGCTCAACCAATTCTCTGTAAAAATGCAGTTATGGTGCACATTAGTGTGTGTCCTTCGGTGAATAATGCTGATATGTTCTTAGTAAGTAAAAGCATTAGCGTAATGAGACCAGACCGGATTTTCCAACAATCCTTATGCATGAAGATGATGACTTACTTAGACTTAGATGTTCCCGCGTCTTGCGACGCATGAGGCAGTCACCTCTCTCCACTGTGTGCGGTCCTCAGCCAGTTTGCTAGCCTCACTCCGTCCTCTGTCAGCGAGTCGGGAGGCCTCTTTCCACTGTCTGCCGCCAGCTCATCCTGTGTCACTGTCTTGTTCTCTGGTCTTCTGCTTCCTTCCTACCTTCCTTCTGCTTCCTCTCTCTTATCTTCTGCTTCCTACCTTCCTTCTGCTTCCTCTCTCTTATCGTCTGCTTCCTACCTTCCTTCTGCTTCCTCTCTCTTATCTTCTGCTTCCCACCTTCTTCTGCTTCCTCTCTCTTATATTCTGCTTCCTACCTTCTTTCTGCTTCCTCTCTCTTATCTTCTGCTTCCTACCTTCTTCTCTCTTTATCTTCTGCTTCCTATCTTCCTTCTGCTTCCTCTCTCTTATCTTCTACTTCCTACCTTCATTCTGCTTCCTCTCTCTTACCCTCTGTCTTCCTACCTTCCTCTGCTTCCTTTCTCTTATTGTCTACTTCCTACCTTCCTTCTGCTTCCTCTCTCTTATCTTCGGTCTTCCTACCTTCCTCTCTCTTATCTTCTGTCTTCCTACCTTCCTTCTGCTTCCTCTCTATCTTCCGTCTTCCTACCTTCCTCTGCTTCCACCTTCCCTCTGCTTCCTCTCTCTTATCTTCTATCTTCCTACCTTCCCTCTGCTTCCTCTCTCTTATCTTCTGCCTTCCTACCTCCCTCCACTGCTTCCTCTCTGATCTTCTTCCTACCTCCCCTCTCTGCTTCCACTATCTTTTCTACTACTTCTTCCTAAGTTTCCTCTTCATCTGCTCTCCTGTCTTCATCTACGTCTCCCTCATTTTCTTCTACATCTGGTCTCTAATCTTCTCCATCTCACGTTTCCTCTACATCGTCTCTCCAGTCTTCATCTACTTCTTCCGTCTCCTTTCTTTTCCTTGCCGCAAACAAGCTCGTGAAAGGAACACTGAACAAGGTTCGATTCATCTGGCTCAAAATTCAGGCTCACGCCAGATGCGTTACAATACTAAACCATTCATTGCAAATTACATGACTGCAAAGCAGTGACTGATCAGAAGAAAGCTACACACACCAAGTTTTGGACAAAAACGGAAAATGCACAGACTTCATCCCTTCAACAGACTGCTGAATCATGCGATCTTGCACATTCCTCTTCACCTATGGTTGTCCTGCGATGGTCATTTTGCAAACACATTTTTTCTGGGTCATGCATGCATGGGGTCCCTCTCAGCTTCCTTTCACGAGTCCAGTGCACAACTCTAGCATTCCTGCAGTCCATAGCTCTAGAATCAGCACTGGGGTGGTGACACTGGCAACAGTCTTCGCACACCCCTGGCAGGTGTGGCGAACATGTTCAATGCTGGTACCATCAGACTGACCTCCTCGTTCTTTTCTCTCTCTTTATTACATGTTTCTTCATCCGTGAGTAAAGAAGATGTTACTCATCATCAAACAGTTCTTTCACAAGCAATACCCGGTTGATACAACACTGACACACTTGAAATTACATTAAACTACCACATGTTTTTTTTTTTCCTAAAGCACACAAATGTGATATAAATCCAACTTTGAAGTAAAAAATTCTTTTTTTTGTTCTGCTTTTAAGACAGTACTTAATTCCATCCAAACTTTAATTAACAAAAAAAACTATAAAAAAAACCCAAAAAATAGGAACAGAAACAGAAAAGAAAAAAAAAACGTAAATGGCATAAGAAAAATAAAAAAAGAATGGAGATTAGTAAAAGATAAAAAAAAAAAAAAAACACGATTTTCATCTACACGCTACTCATAGCAATAAAACCACTATCAGTTGATGGGGCTGTCCTCGGATTGTGAAAACACAATGAGAACTTCTGCTTTCACCCTCATCACTGTGGTGTCCTCTGCTGCGTGGACAGTCTGTAGGTGTGTGTGTGTGTGCATGTGTGTGTGTGTGCATGTGTGTGTGTGTGCATGCGTGCGTGTGTGTGTGTGTGCGCGTGTGAGAGAGAGAGAGAGAGAAACTATTCATCATCGTCTTGAAGAGTCTGATCCATGGAGATAAATGGTTGAGTGTGAAGAGGACAGTTCAACACAGCATGATCAATCAACAGACATGCAATAGACAGCATTGCTTTCATGCCAACCTCTACCCATTTACAGAAAAAAAAAAAAAAAAAAAAAAAAAAACATTCACACACACACAGGCATAGGCAAGACAGTCACCCCTTTACCCATCTCTACTCCGCTCCTCTGCACCCCTCCCCCCCTCTCCCCCCCCCAAACCAACAGCCCCTTCCTCCTCATAGGTCAGTGCCGGTGTGAAGCAGTTCTTCACAGAACTGGGAGCTCCTAGCTGAGCTCAAAGCCAGCTCCCAGACTGAATGGCGTAGAGCAGTTTGGTTCGCATGGTCTCCTCCTCCTTGAACTCGGGCAGTTTCAGAAGGTTCATGCAGGTGCTGGCCGTGGGCAGACGGTCCTCAGGTCCTCCATGGTGAATGCAGAAAGCCGGGTACAGGTCCTGAAGACATGCACGGTCAAATCATGTCATCAGATGCCCTCACTACAGGGGTGGGGTCCCCACGTCAACACAGAAAGCCAGCCATTATGGAAAGCTGGAGTCAGGTCCACACAACACATCACAGTGACCTGAAGTCATGAGCGTCTATCACCCAGCCAATCATGACAGCCCAGTGATAATTCTTACCTACAAACTACAAATGCGTGTCTCTAACACATAAAATTCCCATCTGATGGAATTCAGTCCAGTGCATCACTAAAACGTACAAAAATTTACCACGACGCAATGATTTTCTCCTGTACACGCTGCAATCCGAGCAGTGCATCATGTGAAACACTTTTGTCCGATCAGCCACATTCTAAATCAATAAAAACCTAACTGTCCTTGAAGTTTTAGAATGTTTTGAATCAATGAACAGCTTCCGTTTGGGAACTCTTCTCTGCTAAAAAAAAAATTGCTAAGAGTCATCAAATCCGACAACCCAGTCTACGATTGGACCACAAAATCACGTGATTCAGCCCAGCATGAACAACATGGAAAACTGTATGAAATTCAGCTTTTCAGAATCAAAACTGACAGTTCATCTGTGGCTTGTAGGTAATAATCCAGCAAAGGGAACAAAAATCAAGCAATCTATGCAACACCAACGGCTCGGATAATCATTATGGCTCCATTATGAATGTAGGAATCTGTAGCACTAAGTGCATGGGTGACCAACCCACGTAGTTCTGTCAAAGGGTCCACAAATATTCACCCCTCACCTCTCTGAGGATCATGCAAGGCAACCAGAATATGGTCCAGTAATAAAATGTTTCAGCACTAATGGAAATGGCTCTCATTTTGTAAATTCTGTGGTGATAAATCACACAGGATATCCCAAACAATCAAGTTTCACTGTGAAAACCCTGACTGTACTGGTGGTCACATCTGTTCACTTTAGTTTACTTACTTAACACTGAATCCAAATAAGTAATGTTTAGCATAATCTGGAGTGCTTTATCAACTTTGTCATCAGCACCTCTTCTCCATTTCCGTCTCATTCTTTCTCTGTGTGTTTGTGTGTGTGTGAGCCAGTCAGAACGCTTTTCGTGTGTGTGTGTGTGTGTGTGTGTGTGTGTGCGTGTGTGGTCAGTCATGTATGTGTGTGTGTGTGTGTGTGTGTGTGTGTGTGTTTTTCAGTACATTTACAAGCAGTTATAAAGTGTGACCTCTTCCTCTGGCTCCACATAAAGACATGACTGTTGGCAGCGGGACACTTTTTGTGGTGTTCCACACCTCCATTCAGTCAGGTTAATACTACATGATGATCACTGAAGTGACACCTCAGAGTGTCCGCTGACCAGTGGCCTTCTGACAATCTGATCGTCACAGCTCCCTAAGGACTACCGGTCAAGACAGGACACAGCTGAATATGGCTGTGTACGTGACAGCAACAAAGCTACAGCAGAGTACTGACCATCAGAAAGCAACACACAGAAGAGAAAAAAAAAAATTCAAATTACAAAAACACCCATATCATTACTCAGCCACCTCAGTTCAGGAAGGACATGGAAAAGAAAAGGATTGAGCGCACAAAGCTGTCCTTACCTTGAAGCCCAGCAGTGGAGGTCGGGAACAGCTGGTGACAAATCGAAGCAGCTGACTTTTCTGTGTGTCCGTGAACTGGTGCACCACCTCCCAGAACATCACAATCACAGGGTGCGAGTCTGTGTAACCACCTGAACAATGCGCAACTCAACGATGTAGTCTTTTCTTCCTCCATATATATATATATATATATATATATATATATATATATATATATATATATATAGATAGATAGATAGATAGATAGATAGATATCGCCCAATTTTTCCTTTTCCTCTCCAGCATCTATCAATGTTTTCTTCTCCAACATTTATGAATGTTTCCAGCCTCTATCAATGTTTCATTTTTATCTTGAACACCTATTTACGTTTTCCTTTCTTCAACAACATCTATCAACGTTTCCTTTTTATCTTGAATATCTACTCTATGTTTTTCTTTCTTCAACAACACTGATCAATGTTTTCCTCTTCCGTTCTCTCGTTCTGTCTTCTCTCTGTCCCTCCCCTCTCCTCCCTCTCAGTCTCACCCCTCCACCCTGACCCCTCCATGATGTCCCCACCTCCCAGTCCCTCCATCAGCCCTCCGCCCTCCCAATCCTCCACGACCAGAGGCCCTGTACTGTACCCGAGTAGTTGGTGTGTCGTCGTTTGAGGTCGGCGATGTCGATGGGCACGGCGGCGCCAGAGATGAGGACCTGGAGTTCATGACTGCCAAACATCTGCAGCCAGTCCAGCTTGATCACATCTGCCAGGCCCTCCCGGAAACTGCTGCAGTGCTGCCGGATCTGTGCACCCACCCAATAATGTGAGAAACATGGGACACCCCCCCCCCCCCCTCCCTTCCCCCCCCCCCCTCCCTCCCCCCCCCCCCCCCCGTTCCCTGACAACATACACTGCTGGCCTACTGTTTGTTGAAGTAGACAAGGTTTGTCTGTTTGTTGAAATAAGGTTTGCCCATTTGTTGAAATAAGGTTTTTGTTTGTTGAAATAAGGTTTGTCTATTTGCTGAAGTAGGCAAGGTTTGCCTGTTGTTCAAATAAAATTGTCTGTTTGTTGAAGTAGGCAAGGTTTGCCAGTTTGTTGAAATAAGGTTTGCCTGTTTGTTGAAATAAGGTTTGCCTGTTTGTTGAAATAAGGTTTGCCTGTTTGTTGAAATAAGGTTTACCTGTTTGTTGAAATAAGGTTTGCCTGTTTGTTGAAATTAGGTTTGCCTGTTTGTTGAAATAAGGTCTGCCTGTTTGTTGAAATAAGGTTTGCCTATTTGTTGAAATAAGGCTTACCTGTTGTTGAAATAGGCAAGGTTTGCCTGTTTGTTGAAATAGGGTTTGCCTATTTGTTGAAATAAGGTTTGCCTGTTTGTTGAAGTAGGCAAGGTTTGCCTGTTTGTTGAAATAAGATTTGCCTGTTTGTTGAAATAAGGTTTGCCTGTTTGTTGAAATAAGGTCTGCCTGTTTGTTGAAATAAGGTTTGCCTGTTTGTTGAAATAAGGTTTATCTGTTGTTGAAATAGGCAAGGTTTGCCTGTTTGTTGAAATAAGGTTTGCCTGTTTGTTGAAACGAGTTTGCCTGTTTGTTGAAGTAGGCAAGGTCTGCCTGTTTGTTGAAATAAGGTTTGCCTATTTGTTGAAATAAGGTTTACCTGTTTGTTGAAATAGGCAAGGTTTGCCTGTTTGTTCAAATAGGGTTTGCCTGTTTGTTGAAATAAGGTTTGCCTGTTTGTGGAAGTAGGCAAGGTTTGCCTGTTTGTTGAAATAAGGTTTGCCTGTTTGTTGAAATGAGGTTTGCCTGTTTGTTGAAACAAGGTTTGCCTGTTTGTTGAACTAAGGTCTGCCTGTTTGTGGAAGTAAGGTTCACCTGTTTGTTGAGGAAATAGTCGGCCATGAGGTGGATGTACTCTATGCGGTTGTCCTTGGTGACGGTGATCTGGTGTCCCCCTGGCTTCAGCTCCACAACCTGTGGACAGACACACACCTCACCATCATGCCTGGTCAGGTGATGGGGTCGCTGGTCACTACTGTTGACCTCCACTCAACACCTCGCCATCAAGCCTGGTCAGGTGATGGGGTCGCTGGTCACTACTGTTGACCTCCACACAACACCTCGCCATCATGCTGGTCAGGTGATGGGGTCGCTGGTCACTACTGTTGACCTCCACTCAACACCTCGCCATCAAGCCTGGTCAGGTGATGGGGTCGCTGGTCACTACTGTTGACCTCCACTCAACACCTCGCCATCATGCCTGGTCAGGTGATGGGGTCGCTGGGTCACTACTGTTGACCTCCACTCAACACCTCGCCATCATGCCTGGTCAGGTGATGGGGTCACTGGTCACTACTGTTGACCTCCACTCAACACCTCACCATCAAGCCTGGTCAGGTGATGGGGTCACTGGTCACTACTGTTGACCTCCACTCAACACCTCACCATCAAGCCTGGTCAGGTGATGGGGTCACTGGTCACTACTGTTGACCTCCACACAACACCTCACCATCATGCCTGGTCAGGTGATGGGGTCACTGGTCACTACTGTTGACCTCCACTCCACACCTCGGTCACTGGTCACTACTGTTGACCTCCACTCAACACCTCACCATCATGCCTGGTCAGGTGATGGGGTCACTGGTCACTTCAGCTGGCGGCCCTGTGAAGGCCCAGCACCTGACAAGGCTGACCCCACTCCACAGCCAACTGTGCCCCCTGGTCAAAGACAAGAACCACGCCATGCATTCCAAAGAGCTCCCACAGAAAGCCGCTGGTCACCAGCGACAGGAATCCATCCCATGATGACGGCAACACTGGACATCCAGCCCTCAAAGACACCTTTCTTCTACTACAACTCCACTCACCATTCAGTGGTGTTCTTTCATCTGTGGACCTGACAAAACCCCATGTCAATCGCATGTGTGGTTGCACTGTTCTGATGTTCCTCTTGGGATGTGTGTGTGTGTGTGTGTGTGTGGTGGGGGGGGGAGAGGGTGAGTGTGTGTGTGTGTGCATATGTGTGCTTGTGTGTGAGAGTTTTGTGTGTGTGTGTGTGTGTGTGTGTGTGTGTGTGTGTGTGTGTATGAGAGGAAGATAGATACAGAACAGAGAGAGTGAGTGTGTATGTATGTGTGTGTGTGTGTGTGTGTGTGTGTGTGTGTGTGTGTGTGTGTGTGTGTGTGTGTGTGTGTGCAATTCATACACAAACCAGGGACTTCAGCCCTTGTTGTCTACATGTGTGATTCAAACTGATAGCATTCACTTCTTACCAGAGGCTAAACTGCTTGCTTGCATTTTGCAGCCATAATTCAATGATTAATTCATGTAATGCTTCAAAATGCTTAAGTAGTGATAGAAAAAGGGGGTGGTGGGTGGGGGGTTGCTTTACAAACTTACAGCTGTCAAAATGATTGAGGGACTTCATGCAGAAGTACCGAAAAAAGGGAGGGGAGGGAGAGGAACAAAGATGTAGACATCAATAACTAACTGTGGAATTCAAGTAATAGTTCAAAATGCTGAAGGAGTTATAAACAAGAAAAAGGGGAACAAAGTTTCAGCTATCATGAAATAACCGAATAAATCATCTTACAGTTCAAAATGCTGAGGTGCTGATAAAACAAATTCACAGCTACAGGAGGGAAGAAAAGAACTTTTATGTACTGAGAGCAGGTAGCCATTTTCAGGCTCAGGACAGGCCACAACGGCCTGAAACACCACCTATTCACTAAACTCCGCATCAGCAACACAGAGCAGTGCCCCTGCACAACAGGCAGCCAGACAACAGAACAACTGCTGCAGTGCTGCCCGCCCCACCAAGCGCTCCGAGAGAAAACCTGGCCCGACCCAATACCAGTGCCCAGAAGCTCTACGGAGGACTGGAGGACCTGCGACATACTGCCATTTTTGTCGAGGAGCAGGGGAATCCATCTGACAAATGACAAACGAGACAACAACATGTACAGATAGCTAAGGGGTGGAACTGGAGACTCTAAAAGTGAGTTATGAAGAGAAGAGTGATGGTGAATGACAATTCACTGTAGGATAGAGTGCAGCACTCCTGACCACATTCTTGACCATCAGACATTTCGGAACATATGGTCTCCCTTCCAACTCTGGTGAAAAAAAAAAAAAAAGAAAAAAAAGATAACTGTGTAGCAGAAATAAAACTTTGGGAATTCCAATCAATGGAGTTGCACATTGTTGTGTGAAGTCCAGCACTGACGCCGGTATGTCCAGAGGTATTCTGAAGTGAAGCAAGCACACTGTGCATTGATCACGATACATGCAGATGGCTAAAAAGACGGCCACTTCTCCAGCTATAAAGACAGCAATTTCTTGTGGATTTTTGTGTGCTTGTTCGTTTGTTTTAATTCTGGGTACCATGGAACATCTCCAATTCGTGCTTACATCATGATTGTTTCCTGTGAAGCAACTGGAAATTTCTGATTGGTTGTCAAATATAAAGCACTGGCTATAAAGACAGCAGCCAACAGGGTGTACAATTCAATCTGAATAAACATGACATTTAAAAAAAGAAACTTCCCACAGTAGAATCACTTTAGGTGAGCAGAACAGCTAAAGAATAGCAGCCAAAATAAACAAGTTCACTGAAAAGGGAGGAGTTCAAAAATCTGCTCAGATTCGAAAACAAACAAATTAGAAATCAAACTTATAGTAGAACATTGCTGAATCTGTAGTGTCTGCTATGTTGGTTGCATAAGCTATTCTATATATATCATTTTAATTAATCATTCCACTGTTGTAAGGTTTGTCTGTCATGAAGTATTTGAGTTAACTGAATTAACTGTGAATTTGGCATGGGGGTAATTTTTCTATAACTCCCTCCATGACTTGTACAGAAAAGAACCCCTGAAACAGGACTTTTCCACCCCTGGGACGGCAGAGTGGAAAGAGAAGGCATAGCCCAAAACTAGCGGGATGGTGGAAGGCGTTGTCTTAAGTCGCTGAATGGTAATTGCACCTGCTGAGTTCAACCACGTGGTGTCTCAGTGGGCTTTGACCAAAGTGCTACAACTCTAACCTCTAACTCTCCTGTGAAATTCTGTCTGGCTGGGTCTGCTTCTTCAACAACATGCCGATACACAGGAGCAACAACAGTAACTGCAGACCTGAACATGAGGAGCGGAAAAAAAGTGAGAGGATACGACTGTGCCAAGAAAAAAAAAATGGAGGATGTGCACATTCTTTGAATAAAACCCATTCATTGTAGTTGAAGACTACACTTACAGCCACAGCAAGTTTAGGGTACACAGGTCTAGGAATGATCAAGGACTTCTCCAGATCGGACTTGCCATGGCCCTTCTTTCCCTTGGTTCCCTTTGTCACTGAACAGAACCATCCACTAATTCACTCCCCCTGACCCGGGGATAGGCTGGTGAGTTGACTGTAGGCCTGGGTCTCATGGACTCCAAGGCATTGGGTGGATCGACCAGACCCATGGGACTGGTCGCGCTGCCCCATGGGTAATAAGACTAGTGACTTACCACTAAAACTGATGAACATGTGGCAACCCAGACAGAAAGAGGAACACTGCTGAGAGTGGAGAAGATATGAAAACACTCAGGGTCCATGGAAACTACACAAGTCAGCACTGCTAAGGGTGGGGCTAAACATCAAGGAAACAAAGGAGAGACATGATTATCACCTACAACTGAAAAAAAATCCAAAGGTTTAACAGGCCGTGAGAAAGGCTAAGGGAGAGAAAAAGAGAGTTGGAGGGTGGGGGGGGCAGAGGGGGGGGGACACTTTTTGCTCCAAAACAAAATGAGACTACTGACAACCAATGTCAGTCAGAAAAAACCTGAGTAAGGAAGACCGGGGGAACTGACCTTGGTGGCTCCAAAGTCATCTGTGACCACCGTGAAGTCCAGCCCCAGGTCAGACACATCCCCCTCATAGTTCTTCAGGAACAGCAGGTTCCTGCAGACACACAATGATACCTAGGTCAGGTCAAACATACAAAAAACTATGTGGGTCAGCCATACAGACACACAATAACTAGTTCAGGTCAGACACGCAATGATACCTAGGTCAGGTCAGACACACAAAAACTATGTGGGTCAGCCATACAATATCTAGGTCAGGTCAGACACACAATAACTAGTTCAGGTCAGACACACAGTGTGATAACTAGTTCAGGTCAGACACACAATGATACCTAGGTCAGGTCAAACATAAAAAACTATGCGGGTCAGCCATACAATATCTAGGTCAGGTCAGACACACAATAACTAGTTCAGGTCAGACACACAGTGATAACTAGTTCAGGTCAGACACACAATGATACCTAGGTCAGGTCAAACATACAAAAAACTATGCGGGTCAGCCATACAGACACACAATAACTAGTTCAGGTCAGACACGCAATGATACCTAGGTCAGGTCAGACACACAAAAAACTATGTGGGTCAGCCATACAATATCTAGGTCAGGTCAGGCACACAGTAATAACTTGGTCAGGTCAGACGCATCCTCTTTGTAGTTCTTCAGATGCTGCTGCACACACACACAGTAACTAGGTCAGGTCAGACATACAGTGATAACTAGGTCAGGTTTGACACAGTGATAACTAGGTCAGGTTTGACACAGTGATAGCTAGGTCAGATCAAACACACAATAACTAGGTACTTAGATAACTTAAGTCAACGTCAACATCATATTTTTTCTTTCTTTTTACAACTGGCAATGGCATAATAAACCTATCATTACCACTGAATACTGTAGCAGCAATACCTTAAAAAAAAAAAAAAAAAAAAGCTGGAAAAGAAATCTGCCTAATGCATGGTACATGAGGTATAAAGGCAAAAGAGGAAGGGCTCTCTCTCTCTCTCTCTCTCTCTCTCTCTCTCTCTCTCTCTCTCTCTCTCTCTCTATATATATATATATAGTGTGTGTGTGTTGTGTGTGTGTGTGTGTGTGTGTGTGTGTGTGTGTGTGTGTGTGTGTGTGTGTGTGTGGAGGGGGCAGGCAGGGTGACTGACTTGAAACTGACAGGCCCCATGCATAACATGCAGAGGAAGGGGGGTGTGGGGGAGGGTGGGGGACTGGGTGGCCAGTGACTGACCAGTACATGATAGGGTTCACGCATTTCAGGCAGGAGGAGGGGCGTGGGGGAGGGAGGGGTGTGGGAGAGGGTGGGGACTGGGTGGCCAGTGACTGATCAGTACATAATAGGGTCCATGCATTACAGGCAGAGGGAGGGGCGTGAGGGAGGGCAGGGTGTGGGAGAGGGAGGGGTGTGGGGGAGGGTGGGGACTGGGTGGCCAGTGACTTGACCAGTACATGATAGGGTCCATGCATTATAGGCAAGGGGAGGGGCGTGAGGGAGGGCGGGGTGTGGGGGAGGGAGGGGTGTGGGAGAGGGTGGGGACTGGGTGGCCAGTGACTGACTTGTACATGACGGGGGGTCCAGGGACTGCAGGTGGTGGATGTCCAGGTTGACAGAGCGGTGAGACAGGATCTTGGACAGGAAGAAGGCTGCAAAGGGCATCTCCACCAGCATGTTCTCCAGCAATGCCTGCAACACAACACAGGGGGACACCTTAGAACAGCGGCACATCCTGTTCTCCTGCACACACACAACACAGGTGCCACCTCAGTACAGCTACACATCCTGTTCTCCTGCAACACAACACAGGGCACACCTCAGTACATTTAGATATCCTGTTTCTCCTGCACAACACAACAAAGACACCTTACTACATTTAAATGTCCTGTACTCCTGCAACACAACAAAGAGGACAACTTACTACATTTAAATATCCTGTTCTCCTGCAATACAACATTGGACACCTTAGCAAAGCTACACATCCTGTCACCCCACAATACAACAAAGCGGACACCTCATTACAGCTACATCCTGTCGTCCCACAATACAACAAAGCGGACACCTCATTACACCTACACATGTTGTCCTACAACACAACAAAGCGGACACCTCATTACACCTACACATGTTGTCCTACAACACAACAAAGCGGACACCTCATTACAGCTACATCCTGTCGTCCCACAATACAAACAAAGCAGACACCTCATTACACCTACACATGTTGTCCTACAACACAACAAAGCGGACACCTCATTACACCTACACATGTTGTCCTGCAATACACAAAGCGGACACCTCATTACAGCTTCATCCTGTTGTCCTGCAATACAACAAAGCGGACACCTCATTACAGCTTCATCCTGTTGTCCTGCAATACAACAAAGTGGACACCTCATTACAGCTTCATCCTGTTGTCCTGCAATACAACAAAGCCGACACCTCATTACAGCTTCATCCTGTTGTCCTGCAATACAACAAAGTGGACACCTCATTACAGCTACATCCTGCTGTCCTGCAATACAACAAAGACAGAAAATCTCATTACAGCTACAACCTTTTGTCCAGCAATGCAACAAAGCTAAAACCTCATTACAGCTTCATCCTGATGTCTTGCCATACAGCAAAGCCAACACCACGTTACTGCTACGTCCTGTTGTCAAACAGCGCCAGCAATACAACAGAGTTTAGGGAGTGACAGCCAGCCCGAGGAACAGAAACAGAGCACGAATTTCCCACTGCAGACAAGCTTCTCAGGAACACGATCTGTCTCCCATGCACCATGCACACAGCTGACTCTTCTCTTTCATCAGTCTGCTGGAGTTGATCCTGGGAGACATCCTGAAGAAAAAAACAAAGAGATGTCTTTGACATGAGAAGCACAGACCATCAGTCCTTGTCCTTTTCAACACATGACCCCACACTCCAACTTCCAGGATACAATCATCACACTGGGAGACAAGGACTATGGACCTGACCTTCATTAAAATGGTGCTATTTCTGAAAACTTTCAGTGTGTTGGAACCCACTACAATCCATGGTACAAGGCCATATTGTTCACCATCCATCACAAACATGTTCAGTGGAGGCAAGTTACCATCCACTAACCAACATGTTTGGTGTAGGTCAGTTCCATCCTCTAACAAACATGTTTGGTGTAGGTCAGTTCCATCCTCTAACAAACATATTTGGTGTAGGTCACCTACCATCTAACAAACATGTTTGGTGTAGGTCACCTACCATCCTCTAACAAACATGTTTGGTGCAAGTCACCTACCATCCTCTAACAAACATGTTTGGTGTAGGTCAGTTCCATCCTCTAACAAACATGTTTGGTGTAAGTCACCTACCATCCTCTAACAAACATGTTTGGTGTAGGTCACCTACCATCCTCTAACAAACATGTTTGGTGTAGGTCAGTTCCATCCTCTAACAAACATGTTTGGTGTAGGTCACCTACCATCCTCTAACAAACATGTTTGGTGTAGGTCAGTTCCATCCTCTAACAAACATGTTTGGTGTAGGTCAGTTCCATCCTCTAACAAACATGTTTGGTGTAGGTCAGTTCCATCCTCTAACAAACATGTTTGGTTAGGTCACCTACCATCCTCTAACAAACATGTTTGGTGAAGGTCAGATACCATCCTCTAACAAACATGTTTGGTGTAAGTCACCTACCATCCTCTAACAAACATGTTTGGTGTAGGTCAGTTCCATCCTCTAACAAACATGTTTGGTGTAGATCAGCTCTGGACAGGCAAGTTCACACAATGATATCAGTTCAAGGGTACTGACTTTTATTACATGTCCAGTGCAGCTCAGTTGTGTCTGTGGAAAGGATTAGCTAATGATGTGAAGGTTTTAACGAAAAAAGAAAATTATGTCGTTAATACAGTAGGCATTCACCAAATCCAATTGTTAAACCATTTTCCACTGCACTCAAACAGCAAACTATTGTGTTCACCCCGCATAACATCTTGACAAGTAGACTGTTGTCTTACACAGCCTACCAAACTGTTGTCTTACACAGCCTACCAAACTGTTGTCTTACACAGCCTACCAAACTGTAGTCTTACACAGCCTACCAAACTGTTGTCTTACACAGCCTACCCTCTCTCCTGTAACCTGCTCGGAGTTCCTCCAGGCAGACCCACCTTGCCCAGGATGCGGCCCAGGAGGAAGAAGAAGTGGTCATGGAAGTTGTCCACCAGAACGCTGGCCTGGGGGTTGGGGTACAGCAGACCGTCAGCCGTCAGCTTGAAGAACCCACGGTTGGGGTTGAAGCCTTCCTTCAGCAGCTCCGACAGGAACTCGCGGAACAATCCTCCCCATCGATCCCCGCCTCCTCCAGCCCCGCCACGTTGACCAGGCGCACACGCATCTTGACCTTCATGTCAGGTGCTGGAACATGGGCAGAGAGGAGGGAGTTCTAGGCAGACCCTCACCACTCATGCACACACCGACCTGTTTACCCTGACACTGTTGCTGGGGTACTTTGCAACAAACATGAACAAACTTTCTACACACAGAGTATTGTGAAAGGGGGGGGGCTGAAGAGTTGGGGGAGGAAGACGAGGAGGAGGAGGCATTCATTTTGTTTTCACCTGCCATCATATAGCAGAGGCTTCTTCCAACTAATAACCACCTGATCTTGCATTTAGTACAGTAAGAATAGGTTCTCTCCACAAACTACTTTCAAACCTGGTTCACTGGCACACTTTGGCACAAGCTCGTGTTCTCTCACCAGTTTTTTTTTTCCACATTTCAGATATTGCGTCGAAGAAGTAGACACAGGTTCATGCCTGGAAGTTCGCAAGAGTTGTCACTCTTTGGTCAAATCCCGTCATGGTTACACTCCGCATGTGCAATTACTACTCAAGAATTTGTGGCAGTATAACTTACTTAATGGTTTTTCCCCCACTTCGTTGTATTTATTATATATTTGCCAAATATGTATACAGCATGAACAGTGAAATCATATAGGTAAGCAGGTCTGCACATACCAATAGAAAAAAGATGTAAGACACTATATCACATTCACTTGCAACACAAAGGTGTATACACATACCACACCTATCAAAGGTAAACAACTTACCACACCTATCAAGATAAACAACTTACCACACCTATTAAGGTAAACAACTTTACCACACCTATCAAGGTCACCCAGAACAGAAAGGTGTACACCACCATCTGCTGTGGAGAAGTGTTTAGCACCACAGACTCCCGGCTGGGACATCATGGGTTCGATTCCCATCAGCCATTTTCTGTGGGATTTTTTTTTGTCCTGACCAACTCCTGCCCAGTGCCAGAGCTGAGTTTGCTATGCGCTCACTGGGAAGACTGGGACCACACAGCCGAGTTTCACCCACTTAACGGATGCATCTCTGACAGTGTTGCTTGGACTACCTGATGAATACAGCAGGTGTCTGTATCTCTCAGGCCTAGATGATGCCAGGATATATTATGAAAGCAAGCTTAAGAGTACAGCCTTGTCATGCAGTCTCAGATCAGAAAGTAAATCCGTAACGTTACTTTCATTATCCTCATCCATCAGCGTTTTTCAAAGATGTCTTAAATTCTGTGGCCATTCATGCCCTGCATTCACGGTGACCTCAGTTTTGATTGCCTCTCCTCGTGTGCAGCCTTCGTTTGATTCTGTTAGGGTCACTGGTGTTGGCAGACTCATGGGGACTGTTGCTGGACAGACATGGTGTCACCCTCCAAAGGGGGAGCTCACTCAAGCCGGCTCTGGGACTATGCAAATTATTATTGTCAGAAGGGGGTTTAGCAGGTGGTGTCCTATGTATGTTGGATCAGAAGAGGCACCACTGAACACCACCGGAGTGACTCGGCAGCAGTGCAGTGTGTCCTTTTGGGGAGTTTCCTCATGAATTTGACACCGACTACTTTCTGTTGATTGCCAGAGCCATGTCTATGACCTGTCAGGCCGGGTTGTGGCTGTGGGCAAAAAGAGTGGGAATGATGTGGGATAGCAGATGACACAGAAAGAAAAATATGTTCACCAATGTGTGTGCATGGGACAGAAAGAAAAAGGTGTACACCAGATGTGTGCATGATACAGAAAGAAAAAGGTGTACACCAGATGTGTGCATGACACAGAAAGAAAAAAGGTGTACACCAGATGTGTGCATGAGACAGAAAGAAAAAGGTGTACGCCAGATATGTGCATGCACAGACAGAAAGAAAAAGGTGTAAACCAGATGTGTGCATGACACAGAAAGAAAAAGGTGTACACCAGATGTGTGCATGACACAGAAAGAAAAAGGTGTACGCAGATGTGTGCATGAGACAGAAAGAAAACGGTGTATGCCAGATGCGCGCCACACTTAACATGGTTACATGCAGTTGAAAAGTGTGCATGCATTGAACAGAACGCCTGGCAAGAAGTGAGCAAAGATCCCCTCTATGGGCCATGGAAAGAAAAGAAGGATGTGCAGCCTGTGAGGGCTTTTAACCCTGCATGTCTGGGGAGGCGGGGGTCCTGGCCCTGACATCTCCCTGCTCCACTGGCCCCACAACAGACTGAAGAAGGGAAGGCGGGAGAGTATCGCTTTGCTGGGAGCATGACCTGGAGGCCGAGCCAGCACAGGTGCCCCTTGCCCCTGTGATCATGAGTGCTCTCTTGGGCTACATTAGGACCTGAAATCTAATCATGATCTTCAGATGCCCCTGTGACCATGAGTGCTCTCTGGATTACAACAGGGCCTACAGTCAGTCAAATCATGATCTTCAGACAGAGGAACCAAACCACTCTAGAGATGAGGGAAGGAGGGCTGCCTGAGGAGAACTAGACCTACTGCAGATCTGACCCATGCACGCAGGTACAAGCTGGAACCAGCAGTGCCTGGACATGATTCTTTGGTCAGACAGGTTGCCTTTTTCCTGTTTTCCAGTTTGATTCTTTCCCACACATTACTGTGAGTTCCACAGATCCATGGCTTGACAGGTCACCTTTTTCCTGTTTCATTCTTTCCCACACATTACTGTGAGTTCCGCAGACCCATGGCTTGACAGGATGACAGTTTTTCTTACATTTCTTGAAACTTCCTGATTAAAAACCTTCTGGTGATGGTGACAATGTTTTTTTTTTTTTTTTTTTTTCACATTTTCCTCAAAATAAGCTAAATGACAGGGAAGAACAGTTTCTTTTCAGGATATTTTTGTTTTATATTACACAGTACAAAACAAATCATTAAGGAGGCTGACTGCATCTTGCCAAAATCTTCCAGGAACCAGAAAGTACCTCTACAAGATCTTGTTGATTCTGAGAACAGCCAAACACAGCGTCACTGTGTCAAACTCCTCTTGAACACCCATCTCTGTTGCAGACCTCCTGTTTCAATCCAGAAGAGTCTCAGTCAGCCCTGACATACTCCAAGATTTAGCCAGTACACACACTGAGGTCCACCCAGCACACCCAGGCTGATCCCAGCCACCTCCACGGAGAACAGGGTTTACCGTTTGTGGGGGACAGCTTCTCAAAGGAGTCCTCGTAGATGTAGGGTCGTCGGATGTGCAGGTTGAGGCCTCCACCCACATTGTCGTGCCAAGGGTCCCTCTGATGCTCCTTCAGGTCCCCCTGGATCAGTCGCTGCAAGATCTGCAACATGCACAGGACATTATCATCACAAGGTCAGGCACAATGCATAAAGACTGTGCAGACCTGTCTACCTCAAAATGGAACCATTAGTATTCCATGGAGTAAATTTTAGTATTCCAAGACAAAAAAAAAAAAGAGTATTTTCTTACCTTGAACTTTAATATGAATCTTAGATCGTGCAATTCTTGCAGCCAACTCATTGTGCTGTGCTCTCAAAACACTCATATCAACTAGTACAAGTGCACTACACACACACCACACGTTATCTAGTTGACCATCTCATTCAAAAAAAAAGAAAAATTATAATGCCCTCCTCCTTTCACCCCCCCCCCCCCCCCCCCTCCACACACACACAGTGACAGTCACACACATGTATACCCTTCATACAGTTTTCATTTTCCATCTTTTTCTTCTGTTTGTACTGCCACTCCACCCCCTTCCCCCCACCTCCACCCCGTTTGGGGGGTGGGGTGGGGTGTGGGCGGGGGGAGTATAGCTAATTAACAGATGAAGTTAAAGTGACAGACACACCTTGAACAATTTTGCTGTCACTAGCGTCAGGAAACATCTTCTTGAATATGGAACAAGACGACTGGTTGTTGACAGGAACAGATTCGCATCAGCCACCAGCCTACACGTCATGATCATCATCTCGGCGTTTGTCATCTGCTGCTCCAGGTCCCCGACTAGACTTTGCCTCAGCCTTCTTCAATGCTTGTACAATTGAAGGTGTTCCTTTCATCACTTCTGAGAGTTTTTTACGTAATTTTGACGAAACATGCTTTATGCAGTCGTTGCACCCTCCATGAGCACTACTAAAACCAGTTTCGCACAAAGTGCATCATACAAAAGTTGGTATGCATTCAGGAAAGTTTGCTCCCTCGGTTTGGCAACCTTCTTTTCAACATCTAGCTCTTCATGCGTAATTTCACTGGTGGGGGCATTCTCTTAGTGAATATCTGTGTCAGTCGCTCACTATGAAAGATGGCTGACCATGGTGTAAGCGAGTATGCACCAATTGGAACTAGGGACAATAACTCGTGTCTTCGAACAGGAAAACAGTACTTTTTTTTTTCAGTTTTGTTTTGTTTTTTGTTTTTTTGTAACCAATGTTGCTGATTTTCTTATTTTTGTCGTACTCGACATATCATCATATTTTCCAGTTAAATTTAATAAAATACGCTAAAAAATCATAGGGTAGACAGGTCTGCAGGGCCTAGCATTGCGGACTGAAGACAGCGCAGGGGGACTCGCTCTGATTCGCTCTTCAAAGGGGGAGGGCGAGGGGGAGGGGAGTGGTGTATTCACTCTGACTCTCTCCTAAAAGGACACGACAAGGCAACAGTCACATAACACCAGGCCCTGAACTGACAACCAACGAAAGTGGTGATGGGGGAAGGGAGGGGAATGGGGGTGGGGGGGGGGGGGGGGGGGGGGGGGGGGAAGAAGGGTTGTACTCACTCTGACCCTCTCCTCGAAGGACACGACAAAGGGCAGCTCTGTCAGGATAAGCAAACTGCGCACCTCACGGGTAGTCAGAGGGGGCTGGTTCTCTCCCCTGTCACATCGCATTGCACCACATCGCATTATCTAAATCACATCTAAATCACATCTAAACTGCACATCACATTGTACCACATCACATCATCCACATCACACTACATCATATCACATTGCACCACATCACATCACACTACACTGCTCCACATCACATTATCCACATCACACTGCATCACATCACATTGCACAGCATCACATCACACTGCTCCACATCACACTACAACACATCACTCACATCTGCACCACATCACATCGCACTGCACCACATCACATCATTGTCAACATCACAGTTATCAACATCACAGTACATCACATCACATTATCCACATTACACTACATCGCATCATCCACATCAAAGTACATCATATCACATTGCAGCACATCACATTATCCACATTACACTACAACACATCACATTACCCACATCGCACTACATCACATTGCACCACACCACATGACTTTGCTCCATATCACATTATCAACATCACAGTGCATCACATCACATTGCACCACACTGCTCAACATCACATTATCCACATCATACTACATCACATCACATTGCACCACATCACATTTTCCACATCACATTGCACCACACTGCTCAACATCACATTATCCACATCATACTACATCACATCACACTGCACATCACACCACATTATATACTTCACGCTGCTTCACACACCACATTGCACGACAACACAATATTCACATCACACAACATATTACATTGCAGTACACTGTATTATCAACAGCACACCATATCACACATTATACCACATCACATAACACCACATCATATTACCCTCATCATATCACACATTACACCACATCACTTAATCACACATTACACCACATCATATTACCCTCAGCATATCATACATTACATTATATCACTTAATCAGACATAACACCATATCATATTACCCTCATCATATCACACATTACACCACATCACTTAATCAGACTTGTTCACCCTTAAACTGCTATTGGTGTATTTTTAAACAAAAAAAAGAGTGGGTTTTTTTTTTTTTTTTTTTTTACAAATGGTGGCATGGAATCCCAAATTCCTTTAAAAGCAGGTGGGAGGGGGATGGGGGATTTGTTTCAGTTGTCCTCACGCAGCAACGATTCCTTTTTCTGGGGAGTAACTACCTGATCTTGCATTAACTATGGTTGAAACAGGTTTTTTTCACACAAATTACTTTAAAACCTGAATCACCGGCATCCTTTGGCACAAATCCATGCTATCTTGATGGATGTTCTCAATGTTTCTGGGCATGTTGTCCAAGAAAATGATAGAGCCTAATGCAGTTTCATGCATGGAAGTTAGGAAGAGCTGTCACCCTTTGGTCTAAGCCCCTGCCATGATTATGTTCTGTGAATACAATTACGATCAAGGATCAATCATGATCAAGAATTTTTTTCTCAAGAATTTTTCCTACGTATGTTTTCAGTTCATCATGTTCATCACATTTGTGCCAAATATATGTACAAAATACAGAAAAACTGCACGGGGTAAATAGGTCTGCATTATCTACATCACATCACATTACACATCATACCTACCGCATACATACATTGCATATCGTATTATCCACATCAAACCACATTATCAACATCACACCACACTGCATCCCATCATCGACAGCACAGCAGACCACATCATATCACATTCCACCACAATCACATTATCTATATCACACCCACATCCCATTACATTACATAGTATTATTCACACCACATCATCCATATCCCACCATTCCCTCCACATCCCATTCAATCGTAACTTCCACGACACCTTTCATCCACACACCTCTCTCACTGTTCCTGATTAACATTCAGAGCACTTACTGGTCCTATTTTTCAACCACAATCAATGCACACCCATTTCAATCAGCATTTAAGAATTTCACTTGTCCTTTTTTCCAGCTATGGTGAACGCATGTCCACTCCAGTAGCAAGGCACATATCGGAGCAGCATTTAGGGCACTTGCTTGTTCTTATTTTCAATCATGATCAACACACACCCATTCCATTTAATATTCAGGTTATTTATGTACTTCTTGTTTTTGTTTTCCCTTTATTTTGTAGCTTGCTACGAGGGCTTTCTTTTTCATCTAAAGCACTTTACATCTACATTCTTGCAATGTTCCTGGTTCAACCGCAGTCAACGCTCATCCATTTTGATCAGGCCATTAAGTTTTCTTGTGATGTAAGTTATTGACAAACACACACAATATAAAAACACATACACACATGTGTACACACACACACACACACACACACACACACACACACATGAATGCTCCTAAAGCAGTCATGTGAATCTCCAAGGACCATAACACCCTCTAAACACATGAAAACCCAAACATCTGGCAACAGTCTCAGGTGACATACCTGGTGTCATTTTGGTGAGAGGTTTGTGCTCGGCGAAAGGTCGGCGTTGGAATAATCCATTTGGCGCATCATAGATACGTAACGGCTGTTGATTCCAAAACAAGTAATAAATGAGTAAGATTTTGCTGCAACATGAAAGGCAAGTTTAACGATACTGATTAAGACATACTGTAGAACTGAAAACATGCTACATGCAACAAACACAGAATGTTTATGGATCACACACACACACACACACACACACACACACACACACACACACACACACACACACACACACACACACACAATCTATCTATCTCTAACCTGCAGCTGCAAACTTAGTGCCTTCTCCAATGAAGTTTGTGTCTTCAACAATGAACTTTATGTTTTCTCTACCTATGACCTTTGTTATATTATCTTGGACAGAGAATCACAATACATATCCAACAACCCATCTCTCACCTTGTCAACTTCCATCAACAACCCATCTCTCACCTTGTCAACCATCCCCCAACAACCCTCTCTCACCTTGTCAACTTCCATCCCCAACAACCCATGTCTCACCTTGTCAACTTCCATCCCCAACAACCCAACCCCTTGTCAACCCATGTCTCACCTTGTCAACTTCCATCCCCAACAACCCATGTCTCACCTTGTGACAACTTCCATCCCCAACAACCCATCTCTCACCTTGTCTCACTCTCACCTTCAACTTCCATCCCCAACAAACCCATCTCTCACCTTCAACCATCCCCAACAACCCATCTCTCATCCTTGTCTCACTTTCAATCCCCCAACAACACTTGTCAACTTCCATCCCCAACAACACTTGTCAACTTCCATCCCCCCAACAACAACACTTGTCAACTTCCATCCCCCCCACACCTTGTCAACTTCTCCCCAACCTCCCCCAACAACACTTGTCAACTTCCACCCCCAACAACGCTTGTCAACTTCCACCCCCAACAACACTTGTTAACTCATCCCCCAACAACCCATGTCTCACCTTCTCAACTCTCACCCCTAACAACTCATCTCCACCTTGTCAACTTCTTCCGCCCCCCCTCAACTCATCTCACACCTTGTCAACTTCCACCCCCAACAACCCATGTCTCACCTTGTCAACTTCAAAACCCATGGCTCACCTTGTCAGCTTCTACGCTGATGTTGGGGGCCAGCCAGTGGCCATGGATACAGAAAGGTCGTCGACTGTCCCGGCTGTAGATCTGTCTGACCACTGTGGCTATCACCTGAGAAACACACACCCTTGATCACACCCCATTGAATATGCAGTCCTCTATGTCTACATATCCATATCTCTCTCTCTCTCTCTCTCTTCTCTCTCTCTAAATATATTCATGTCTATATCTATACCTATCTATCCATGTATAAATACACAATCAGCTGTACCTCCCTGACAAATCTAATCCAGCGGACAAAAGACCTCAGAGCAGGTGAAATGAATGGCTGTGTCTTCAGGATGAGTTACGATGGTCCTCATAGGCTGCTAGTGAATATAGATGTGTGTGTGTGTGTGTGTGTGTGTGTGTGTGTGTGTGTGTGTGTGTGTGTGTGTGTGTGTGTGTGTGTGTGTGTGTGTGTGTATACATATATGAACGGGAAATTACACATGCATTAAAAAAAAAATTACATCTTGAGAATAAAATTTAAAAACACATAAATGATGATCTATTGCAAGCAATGTTCTGCAAAAAACGCACACAAGAAATGATTGGCATTGTTGTAGAAGATAAAAAAAAACGTCAAGGAAACAACAATGATGTGATAGTATTCACAGTGTCTTCACAATGGGTGCCACTGCCTATACAATTCTGAAGATTTCATTTTCAGGCAAAGGCTGTATTTTCCAGTTTCTGGTAAGTATTTTTTTTTTTTCATCTGTTTTAGTGTTTAAGAGTTTTGTGGGTTTTTTTTTCACTCACTGTGCAGGTGAGACATTTTGTGAAAAGAATAATTTGGTCAAAACTTGTCTTTGGTGTTTGTGTCCACTTCATTTCCAGATGCAACTGGTTGTGTGTTCAGCTTCAACTGGAACAGTGTTCACTCTGTCTTCCAGACATTTTAATAAAACTGCTCCAAAATAGTTGGGCGGCTTTGCATTTCCTTAAATAATGTTTCACCAAGTCTTTTACTTCTTTGTAGAAAGTAAATCCTGTCACTGGTGGTAATACCTATCTCTGTACTACTGGTAATCAGAATGTTTTAATCTGAAACCATTTCATTTTTAACTCCCTGATTTTTCTGGTTTGTTTTAACATTTCCCCCGTTCACTGATCTTGCCTTATCTTGCTGCCCACAAGACAATTAAGCCCATGTGTAACATCACTCTTTTTGCTTTTAATCGTTAATTAATGTGTAACATCACTCTTTTTTCATATCGTAAATTAGGATAAAAACAAAGCCAAATGAGTGCTGACTTGAAATATTCTGCATTCATACACAAACAAGCTCCCATGGATCAACGTGATGAATATCTGAGCTCAACGTCAAGCTCATGTATAACCGCACCCGTTTGTTGGAAAAAATCTTAGTACTACTTGCTCATTTTAGTCATGAGTATGCTGATCATTGCTTATTATCAAATCAAAAACAAAAATCACCATACACCTCCAACTTATTTACAATCAGTGAAAGGTCAACTGATCCACCGACCTTCGAAAGTTCTTCTATGCACTCTGAACTGTTTGCACTGAAAGCAGTATCAATGACTGAGCCGAATCTGCTACTCTGAATGACTGTTTGAACTGATCAACAGAAAGCACTGGTAGAACACCTGACTGAACTGATCTACAGAACCTTTTGTTAGTACACCTGACCACTGGAACTGATCAACAAAAAAAAACAAACTTGGCTGCGCAAGGCAAATATTGATTGCTGTATCCCGTTTTTCTTGAACTGAGATTCCTTGGGTATTTTCCAGATAAACCAGACTTGTCAGGATGATGTTTAAGGTGGTTGTGACGACATGCAGTGTGGATGTGTGACCTTGACACAAGAGCTGACCTTGAAGAGGAAGGCCCACATAGCAGTCTCCTTCTTCTCCTTGTCCAGGGCATCTCTTTTCCGGGTACCCGTCTTGTACAGCGCCATACGGTAGTCTTCCGTAGCTGTCAGTTTGGAGTCGGGTGGGCCAGCTCAATGATGCCCACACAGACGTTGCGCAGCGCCAGACTCATGGACACCATCTCCCGCAGCGAGAACGGCATGCTGGAACTGGGCTCTGCGAGGGGCAGACAACCACACAGAACAATGAAGGGTGCACCTGGTCAGTCATCACACACACCCTGCCTGCTATCTCCGTCCACTGAGCTCTGCTATCAAATGACACAAGTGCATGTGAACACACATAGCAAACCTGTGTGTGGCTGCCAAGTCTGCCCAGGTGTACAGTGGTACTGACCTGCCGGGGATACATTTTGGCATAAATATCTGACACCCATTCCTGGGGTAGAGATTGGGGGGTTGGGAGATAGGTGTGGGGGGTGGGGGCAGAGGGAGGAAGAAGTGGAGGTAGGCAGTTGGGGAAGCAGAAGTAGTTGAGGTGGGGGGACAGGAGGCAAGAGTGGAGGTGGACAGTGGGGGAAGCAGTAGTAGAGGTGGGGGAAGGCAAGAGTGGAGGTGGACATTTGGGGAAGCAGTAGTAGAGGTGGGGGAAGACAAGAGTGGAGGTGGACAGTTAGGGAAGCAGTAGTAGAGGTGGGGGGAGGCAAGAGTGGAGGTGGACAGTGGGGGAAGCAGTAGTAGAGGTGGGGGAGTTGAGAGTGGAGGTGGACAGTGTAGTAGAGGTGGGGGAAGTTGAGAGTGGAGGTGGACAGTCGGGGAAGCAGTAGTAGAGGTGGGGGAAGACGAGAGTGGAGGTGGACAGTTGGGGAAGCAGTAGTAGAGGTGGGGGAAGTGAGAGTGGAGGTGGACAGTTGGGGAAGCAGTAGTAGAGGTGGGGGAAGACGAGAGTGGAGGTGGACAGTTGGGGGGAAGCAGTAGTAGAGGTGGGGGAAGGTGAGAGTGGAGGTGGACAGTTGGGGAAGCAGTAGTAGAGGTGGGGGAAGGCAAAAGTGGAGGTGGACAGTTGGGGAAGCACCTAGAGAGCCTTCTAGTACGAGTACCAATGAGGTCTTATGAAGCCCGCCACCAAATGAATATCCGAACCAATCATCAATTGGAAGGACCATAAGAATCCTGATCAAAACCTACCTGTGTTGTCTCCATAGAAGTCAGCATCGTGCAGGGTCAGGAGCGAGTAGGAGAACATGGAGCAAAAGGTGGAGAGAAGGGGGACAATCTTCATGGTGTCCTGCTCCGTCATGGGCAGAGCATTGGACAGCATCATCAGCAACGGGCTGCTGGACCTACACACACCCACATCATCATCCCCTCTGTACTCCTCACAACTCCACACACATGGACACTATTAAAGACACAATTCTGACCATTTCAATCACCACACCATCACCACACATGACCACCCCGACTGACAGTTCTGACCATTTCACTCACCACACACATGGCCACTATCACAGACACAATTCTGACGGTTTCAATCACCACACCACCACCACAGACATGACCACCATCACAGACACAGTTCTGATGGTTTTACTCTCCAAACCATCACCACACATATTCATCCTTCAGGCAAGCAACACCAGGCTATGCAGAGAACACCAGCCATCACTCTTCATACCCCCATGTAAACAAAACAGAAAAAAAAAATTAATGAAAACTTTCCTAAAGGAAAAAGAAAAGGCTCTCCGACCACCAGACATTTCAGCATGGTCATACAGCATCCACACAAGTCCGTGTGAACAGTCTGTTGACCTTCTACAAGTCTGCATTGATTAACTTCAATCAAACCCATCATGACAGATTTGAAAAATTACTTATAAGGCTCCGCCAAAAAATGTATAATAAATGAATCACAAGATAAAGCACGACATAACTTCGACCCCTTAGGTCTCCTTCAGTCAAGAGACACAACACTCAGGATGACAAAAATGAACGAGCAATCACTTATCTTCATCCAATTTGGTGCAAGATGGGCACTGAATCCAATACAATTTAACGCCCACCTTGCACCGCACTAGATGAAGGTAAGTTAATGCTCGTTCACTTTTGTTGTCCTGAGTGCTGTGTTTCCTGCCTGAAGAAGACCTAAGAGGCCAAAACGAGTTAAGTTTTGTCTTGAGATTCGTGTATCTACACTTTTGGGTGAAGCCTTATATGTAACTTTTCAAACTTGCTTGATTTCCACTGCAGTTGCCTCACTTTGCAACTAGATCCCTCAGGACAGGTCCAACACTGACGGTTAACCACACCAATGGACTCACCCGGTGACAGTCTGCATGGACACAGAGGTGCAGGCCTGCCACAGACTGCGGATGAATCGAATGTTGAAGGCCAGACTGTACATCAACCTGACAGAACATACAGCAGCAGTTAGCTCACAGCCTGTAAATATTCACATCATATCTGATGCAAACACTAATGTTAAACTCTGCCACAAAACAACAGCATCAAACAATGACACATAACACTGAGTTGACATTTAAAAACAACACCGAGGACACCATCTGACTAACTGGCTAGCCTTGCAGAGGCCCGCTTTATTCAGTTTCCTGCTGTTTGCAGCCCAGCCAACCACAAACAGCCATATATATGTTTCAGAGCTATGACCTTGTAAAGTCAACTCTCAACTTTAAAAAAAAAAAAAAAAAAAAAAAAAAAAAAAAAAAAAAAAAAAAAAAAAACCACATACACACACAATTCATTAACACATGAATTTTTTTTCAAAATGCCAGAATTTTAATAAAATCCATCTTTCGTAAAATTTTAGATCAGATGAAAAATGTTCATCTCTTCCAAAAAGTCAAACTTCCTTTCTGAACAAGGTTTTCATGCTGTCTGCTGTAAAGTTTATATGTCTGACATTATGCAAGTCCCAACACTATAAGAAAATGTTTTATAGTGAGTGGTACATCACACAGAAAGCACCACAGAGCTTCTTCACCTTTCAGAAGATGTGAACTGGTGTTAAAGAAGTGAACTGTGTGCAAACAGTACACAACTATTCCTTCTTTATGGCCACCACTGGCACACAGCAAAACCCATTCAAGGTCTGGAGGGAACTGGGAAGTATGTTATCTGTCTGCGAGTTCCATTTCTTGCAAAACATCTTTCCTCTTAAATAAATGCAAAGCCCAGAGAAACTTGGACTCTGACAACACACAACGCGTTTGAGCAGGTGAAATTGACTTGCACTTCATCGATCTGCTTCTGTGAGGCAAGCGCTGATTTGTTTAGACTTCCACCTGCAGTCGTTTCACTTTGCAACTAGATCTGGCAGCTTTTTTTGACTAGGGATTCGATCAATTCTTTACCATTTTTGCTTTCAACCACTTCACTGCTTTAAACGCTGACAAGACTGTGATCCCAGACAAAAACAGTGTAGGAACCATCAGATTTTCAGAACAATTTCAGCAACTGAGGGTGCTTGAGGTAACAGCCAGCAATGGCCTCCAAAGCAAAGAGGGAGACCAAGAGAATGAGCAAGTCTTTTTGTTTACATTCAGAAAAACATCTGAAGCGCCAGGCCTGACACTTTAAACTGCAGTGTAGATGCATGGGAATGTATTTAGAACATCTCAGAGAACGAGCTGTATGTGAAATACATTGCACAACTATTCTTGAAAAGATTGAGATTTTAGGACAATGTTCAGCAGAAAATGTATACCAGAGCTGGTGGAGCCTTTTGTATTACATGGCTAGATCAAAGTGCATTCCTGGAGGGCAAGGGAAACGTCTATGGGTGGGTCATGAGGACATCTGCATGAATCATACCCCGACTCCTTGGTTAAGGTCTACACTGTTCAAATGGGGAAAAAAATTAAGAATTACTAAGGGTGGAAGAGAAGTGGGATTGTCTTCAAATTTCTTGACCAACTCTGCATCAAAACATGGTCATAAGGTTCAGAGTAGAGGTTCAAAAACAGTTCAAAGAAAGTTTCAGCCGACAGTTGGAGAGGATGGTTCCCTGCCCCCGATTCCCAGCTGTGAGATCGTGGGTACGTTTCCCATCAGAGCCATTTCTTTGTGGGATTTTCTGTCCCAAGCGGCCCTTTGCCAGGGTTGAGTGTGCTGTGGGCTCCATTCGGAAGGCTAGAATCGGACAATCAAGTCTTATCCCTTAACTCTCACTCCTACAGGCCGGTTTATCTTTCCTTCCAACAGTCTACACAATCAGTTCTGGCAGCTATGTGTTGATCTTAGTGTGAGATATGTCATGAGTGCAAGGCATCTCTCCCTGGCCAGGTCGCTTGTGGAGCAGTGTTTATGAATGGCATGGACGCCAGAGAGACACACCCCTCCCTGCAGTGTGGGAAACCTGCTCTACTGCTGCTACTTTGCCACTGCGCATGTGGCAGTCCTCAATGAACACACACACATGGAAAATTGAAGTGGGGGAAATTCATTTTTGACTACTTTTCTGATCATGATTTTCAACTCTCTTGACAAGCATGCACCGCTAGCGCCTGACCGGAAATCACACTGCCGAAAGGCTGAGCGCCTGCCAGCGCCCGGTAAAACATACGGCAATAATGGGCACCGCCATGTTTCTTGTAGAAAAGGAAGTCTTGCAAGAGCATGACTTTCTTTTTCCTTTTACAGTCCGCTTCTGTTTGCAACAAACCAAGACTCGATACGTGTCATAGTTCTTGAGTTATGATTTTTTAAAGTTTTGTGGTCGAAGTGCTGTTTTTCACCATGGCTAACCCTGATTTCTGGCATTCTATCACGGGATTTAGTGATGAAGATGAGCTGATTTGCAGGATTTATGGCATAAGACTTTGTGAAAGTGCAGGGTAATGAAGCTGAGAGTGACCAAGATTTCGATTGGGATGATGTTATAGTTATGATGAACAACAATTTCTGAAGAAAATTTTTTCCCCCCCGAATAAATGGCTCATGTGACATTCTTCAAACTTATCATATAACAACATATACATACGTAGGAATTTAAAAAATTATTTCCATTTCATTATTTCCTTTCCTCTCTTTTAAATTAATTTTTAAATTGGGTAACCATGTTCAAATTACAGAGTTACTTCTCTTGCCGTAGTTTTTCAGCGAAGTATGCGCAGGTAAGTGCATGCTGAAGAGCTTTACCAGCTGATGATTTTGAATCACTACCACTGAATGAAGAGGGGAGAGCTCAGTGATCAGCTGCCACAGATAGCAGGTAATGTTAAAGGACAGGAGCTCAATGATGAAAATCTGCAGATGTTTTATACTCAGACTGCTTCAAGTGTCCCTTACTGTGATGACAGTGACACAAGTCAGTGTTGACCACAGCTGGGGAAAAGGGCCAGTGTGAGGCATCCCTTTTTGTGATCTATTCTACCAAAGATCCAGATCCTATTGACAGCCTCTCTATCACACACACACCACACACACACACACACACACACACACACACACACACACACACACATGTGCGCGCGTGCACACACACACACACACACACACACACACACACACACACACACACACACACACCTCAGCCGGTGCACGCCGACATATTGGTGAGCCAGGAGGTGGTGACAGATGGTGGCCAGTCGCTGAATGTTGGCCGCCTCCTGGGGCCCTCCCTGAATGCAGGTCAGCAGGCACTTGAGGTGACCCCCACTGTCCAGCAGCTGTAGACACTCCTCCCTCAGCTGCTGCAGGTTCACCACACTGCTCTCCTGAAGCACACAGCACACCAAAGACACTTGAGCTGACCTCCACCGTCTCCATTCACTCCACTAGGGATGAGTCTTTCATTCACTAATCTTGTCTTTTTAGTCCATCAGCGATTTATAATAAGTATGTATGCACTCGTGTACGTGCATATGTGCTTAGGTAAAAAGATAGGAATGTGCCTGCAACCATCTTTCCCCCATGGCTCCCTAGTCCCCATACTCCCCATCCCATCCTTGCTCACACACACACACACACACACATGAACACACACACACAATAAACACAATCACATACAAACATACACAGCTCAGCACTGTACAGGGAGCAGTACGCCTTACAGCCCCCCCCCCCCCTCCCCCCCCACCCCCCAATTTCTCCCCTCTCGTCAGTGAACCCTCTAACCCACCATCCCATTTGCAGCCTCCCACCCCACCCTCCCCCAACCCCCCACCTCCTGAAGAAGAGCAAGCTGTCATTGAAATGACAGTCACTTCTAGGTCATGCTCCATTTGGCTGGCCTGATGAGCAGGGAACAGGTCACATCTGGAAGTCCTTATTGCTTTTGAATGCAACAAGACTGACTACGACATGTGCCATATCAATGTGACAATGAAACTCCTTTGAAACTACAGACGTGGGGAGTTTTTACTATACTCCCTGTTTGGCTAGTATATCCCCTCACCATGTCAGACCATACATAGCATGCACCCTTCTGAAAGAATGGAGGAAGTAAGGAAACTGAGTGAACGATATTGAACGATATTGACTGGATGGGCATGGGAAACAACTGAATGATAGTCAGCTCTGCCAGGCCGAAAATTTTTGTGGCAAATGCAGTCATAAGATAGTCACGTGACGCCCACCCTACTTCTGCCAAAGGAAGAAGCCTGCGTCAGCTTCATGTAAAGCGCTTCATCTCTAGCGAGGGGCCTGTTCGCAAGGTACACGTGACGCCCACCCCTGGCGCCAAAGGAAGAAGCCTGTGTAGGGCTTCCTGTACCTCATTCATCTGAGGCCTGTGCCCAAGGTCTGAACCCTGGTGCTAGAGGGGAATGTAGGGCGGGCATTAGAGTCTGACATGGTGAGTATACTAAGCAGACTTTTTATTTTTGTTGAAAAACAGACAATAAAACCTAGTTCTAAGTCATAAAATTATTTGCCCAATAATATTACCACTGGAGTGAGGAAACCACAAGGGTTTGGTCTGATCACCACCATAGAGCTAACGCAACACAGAGAGACTTGTTGCAGCTGGAGCTGAGGACACAAAGAAGGCTTGCCTGTCTGACAACTCCATGATCTTCCAACTCACCTCCCCCAACACCATCTTGCTGTGGTCTTCATCGTCATCTTCATCATCGTCATCGTCTGTCCGCGGCTGCTGCGGTGGCGGCAGGCAAGGTATCAACAGTCTCAACAGCTCCAGGTAAGCGCTTCCTGAGATGGGGTCCAGGTGAGCTGGGCAAGACATGGAACAGTCACAGTGTGTGTTCAGGCAGCTCAACCAGCGCAGCCACTCTGCACAAGTCAGCTGGTCCTCTCTGTCCCTCTGGACACTGCCTGTTGGTCTCTTTCCATCACCAGTCCCGCCCCACCACCCCCTCTCCCCCCCTCCATCTGCCTGGCACCATTTGTCAACCACTCATCCCCCCCTCTCCTGCCCGGTCCTTAAAGGGGTCAGTCTGTGTTCCCTCACCATACTTGGTTATTTGAGGAAGAGCTCAGCATTACTAAGAGGCTTTCAACAGGGTTCCAAGCAGACAAAGAGAGATTAGCCAGCGAGCGACTGTATCCTTTCTGTTGACACATGCTGTCAAACAGTGGCAGCCCTTTCTAAGCTGAACAACCTGTATTTTGTACAGAAAGCTCCCTTCCTTTTAAAGCTTATACTTCACACAAACCTGGAAAACTCAAACAAACAAATTAAAAAAAAAAGAAAGAAAAAATCTTGATGACCTGCTGTATGTTTCACTGTGGCCAGGTGCCAGAATTCTCACTTGCTTGGCAGGTATGAGTGGGCCACGAAAATGTGAGAGCTAACTACACTGTCTTGGGTGCTGTCTCCCACGCGAGAGAAAATGGCCAACAGTTGTTACATCCTATGATTGGTGCATGCGAAGTGGTAACATTCAACTGATTGGTACATAAAACGATCAAAATGCTGACCCATCAAGAGGAACAAGAGCTGGAAGCAGTTACATTATCATTTTGAATTTATGTCTTACAGCCGTGTCTTTACTCTCACCTCAGTTCTTGGCAGCCTGACACACGCACTGATCTAGGCTGACAGTTCAGCAGCAGACCCAGGTCCCCTGTGCACAAATGCTGTCCTGCCAGTATCTCCTGCTCACATTATTTCTGTCACCAATGGGTCAGACCCCAGTCTGGCTTCAATCTCACTGTCAATGCCACACAGTAAACACCATCCCACTGTACCTATGTACAGAAACCCCTGCATGCTATGACATGGCTAAACATCTCTGTCTTTCACCAGACATGGCCAAACACCTCTGTCTTCCACCAGACATGGCCAAACACCTGTCTTCCATCAGACATGGCCAAACACCTCTGTCTTCCACCAGACATCACCAAACACCCTGTCTTCCACCAGACACGGCCAAACACCCCTGTCTACCACCAGACATGCTAAAAACACCTCTGTCTTCCACCAGACATGGCCAAACACCTGTCTTCCACCAGACATGGCCAAACACCTCGGTCTTTCACCAGACATGGCCAAACACCTCGGTCTTCACCAGACATGGCCAAACACCTCTGTCTCCCACCAGACATGGTCACACACCCTCTGTCTTCCACCAGACATAGCCAAACACCTCTGTATTCCATCAGACATGGCCAAACACCCTCTGTCTTTCACCACACACGGCCACACACCTCTGTCTTCCACCACACATGGCTAAACAAACACCAGTGATGTGTTATCTGAAATAAAGACTGTTGTTTTCCATAGCAGTTTAAAAGACTTACGTGTGTGTGGGCAGCTTTAAACTCCTGCAGCCACTACATACACCGCCTCTTGAACATGGTGACAAAAACTCAGACCATATCTCCCCCTTGTGTTTAGGAAAATGACAACATTACAGGACAGCAACTGCAACTCAGACAGAACATCCTTCATGACTGAGAGTAACCAAGTAGTTCTGAGCTGCTCAATCAACTATGATTCCTCAGACATTAATGTATGCTACACAAAATTTAACTGAAAACAATTCAAAACATTGATGACAGTGACGACTCCGATCTAAAGCTGCCAAACCCCTCTTCACTTGGTAATGCAGTGTGGGAAAACTGTCAATGCATACTGTTTGTCCCTCTGCTTCTTTCCCAGGCCCACCCCTGCATCATCTGACTGTGCTGTGTGGGAAAACTCTCCATGCACTGTTTGTCCAGGTTCTTCCCTGGCCAACCCTGCATCATCTGACTGTGTGCTGTGTGGAAAACTGTCAATGAACACCACTATTTGTCCCTAAACTTCTTCCCTGTATCATCCGAGACCTGAAGCAAATGAAAAGCCAGAAAGTCCACAGTTTTGCCAAACTGACACCCTGGAAATATTTTCTGAAATTGCATGTGTTTCTGAAATTACAAATTGGTGACTAGTTGCCATGTTTGCAGCAGTGAGCGTCACAGATTCTCAGCTGGATAAGTCATGGGTTCTATCCCCATCAGAACCACCCACTGGTGGAATTCTACAGCTGCTACACTAGAGCTGAATTTAATGGATGCATCTCTAAAAGTCTCACTCAAATTTCCAGACTGACACAACAAGTGCCTATATCTCTCAGGCCTTGATGGATGACATGGTAAGTTATGTGAGTAAGCGCAGGAGAACAGCCTTCTCTGGCTGTCTCGGACTGACACGACACACATACATCATTAGCATCATCTTCTTCTTCATCACAATCAACTAAAAGTTTGTATTTCCTCTTTGTGTCTATATGCCTTTCCCTGAGTTTGTATCAGGGTCTCATGTTTCAGCAAGTTCATGGTGACTGTCATTAGATGGATGTGGTGGCACCCTCTGGAGGGGCATGCTCCTTCATGCTGACTTGGTGACTTTGCAATCATTGTAGGAGGCGTTTGTGTGGTGTCACTCAGCAGCAGTGCAGTGTCTTCACTGGTGGGTTGCCTTGTATTGGCTTGACACTGACTGCTCCCTGTGGACTGTAGGCACATTGACTGCGACAGGGCAAAACAGGGTGTGGCAGTGGATGGGCACTGGAATGAGCCATCAGGGTCATGCCACTAATAGCGCTACACACAAGACAACAACAAACAATAGCTATTCCGCTTACCATTATTTGCTCCACCAATGGAAGACAGGACCTCTGAGAGGTCCAAATAATGGCTAATTCTGTACAGTTCTTAGCTGCTGTCAGCTCTGATGAGACTGACAATGCGTGGGCTATAACACGACCGGGTAGTCCACTCAGACTGCTGGTACATTTCAACCTCCTTTTGATCCACATGAAGACATACATCACATACTGCAATCTTTGCATGTGCCCAGTAAAATTAAAAGATTTTCCTCTGTTCTTATCCTGTGACCAGTGTAAGGAAAACGCATATAGTTACGCATCGTCTTCTTCACCTTATGTCCATAATGTAATGATCAGCCAACAAGAGTTACTATAGTCTTCTTTACCTATTGTCCATATCATAATGATCAGCCATAAGGAATCATTAGTCTTCTCCTTTACTGTTGTCTGTATCGTCATGATCAGCCACAAGAACGAGTCACGACAGTTCCATTCCTTGGTAAAAGTGAAAGAACCAAAGGAGCCAACTCACCCACTTCTTCTTCCCCAACATCAGCACCGACATCAGCAGCCAAGGGGAGGAAAACACGTCACTTGCACCCGCCAGCCATGTTTCCGAGGATGATGCACTTGAGGACGATGACGACGATGATGATGCCGACGCTGCCTTTTGAGACCCTGAAGGCGACTTGTCATCCCTGGGGGCGCGGTTGGAGGTGTAGGCGATGAGGGTGTGGATGAGCTCCACAAAGGGGAAGGGGTACTTGCCATAGGCCATGGCGGGCACGAGGAACTGGGCCACTTGTTCGGAGAAGGCAGGACACAGCAGCGTCTGGCATACAGCCAGCAGAACCTGACGACTACACAAGGAGGACAGACAACAGCAGGTCTTTAATCTGGGTCCAGTGCTGGAAGGATAATGGTGTGCGTGTGTATGTGTGCGAATGTGTGTGTGTGTGTGTGTGTGTGTGCGTGTGTGCGCGCGCAAATGTCTGTGTGTATGTACATATGTATGTGTGTGTGTGTGTACGTGTGTATGTGTGTGTGTGTGAGATGAGAGATGAGAGAGAGAGAGAGAGAGAGAGAGAGAGAGAGTGTGTGTGTGTGTGTGTGTGTGTGTGTGTGTGTGTGTGTGTGTGTGTGTGTGTGTGTGTGTGTGTGTGTGTGTGTGTGTGTGTGTGTGTGTGTGTGTGTGTGTGTGTGTGTGTGTGTGTGTGTGTGTGTGTGTGTGTGTGTGTGTGTGCGTGTGTGTGTGTGTGTGTGTGTGTGTGTGTGTGTGAAAAACACCATTGTTTGCATAACATGATCCATCTGATCACAGGCAAGAAATTTTTTAATGCAAATTCGTACCTTTTGGAAAAACGGATTAATTCCAATCTCCCCCCCCCCCCCATTTATAATAACTAAGCAAGGAACACAGCTTTGATGAGATGACAGCCCTGATGTGGCCCCTCATGACTGGCTGGCTGTAAGCAACAGAACTGAACTGAACAGTGCGTGTGTACCCTATGTGGCCCCTCTTGACTGGCTGGCTATAAGTAACAGAACTGAACTGAACAGTGCGTGTGTACCCTGATGGGGCCCCTCATGACTGGCTGGCTATAAGTAACAGAACTGAACTGAACAGTGCGTGTGTACCCTGATGGGGCCCCTCATGACTGGCTGGCTATGAATAACAGAACCGAACTGAACAGTGGGTGTCGTAGATGTTGGGAACTGTACAGAAGTTCCTAGTTGTTTGATATGTGTGGGCTTATATGAAAGTGTGTATATACTGCTGATGGAAAACATCTGCAAGTTTTTCATGAAAAGAAACGTATTTCCAAACACCTGTTGACCTTCCGGTACCTTGGTCCACCTAGTCATGGAAACCATGCAGCCTGTATGCATGGTTGTAGTGAAAACATAACACAGGGTGATCAAGTTTTTGAAAAGAAAACAATTGCAGGGGTCTGAGTTACAATTTCACATCTGCCATCAGCTGTGCCACCTATGAAAAAAAAAAAGTGCACTGGTTTTTTTGTTTTACATTATTGTTGCTGTTGCTGTTGTTGTTGTTGTTGTAGTTATTGTTGTTTGTTCATTTTTTTTTTTTGTTTGTTTGTTTTGGGGTCTTTCTTTCTTTCTTTCCCCCTAGTAAGATGTGATCTGCAGACATAACAGTCACCAATTTTTTTCCAGCAACATATATGGTTATTCTGGAACAATCTGCAAAAGCAACCAACGCTAAGCCTTTAACTATATTGAAGCCCATGTGGCATGTGGAAAAACCCACTACACGGAAGGCTCTATGGAAAGGCTTCAGCTTGCTGAAACCTGTCAAGCATGTGAAGAAAATCATTGTGTGTAACCTACGATCAACACTCCTGACCTAAAGGCTTTGTCCGGGGTGGCAGTGGCAAAGCTGACCGGGCTCATGATCAGGTCCAGCACACTGGCTGCCACAGGCGTGGGGGGGTGTGGGGGACCTTTCCAAGCTGGCTGGAACTTTCTGGTTCAGGATCTCCTTCATGCATTCAAAATAGCCTGCACACACCAGACCATCCACATATTGCACAATTTGTCTGCACACACCAGACCATCCACATTTTGCACAATTAGCCTGCACATACCAGACCATCCACATATTGCACAATTAGCCTGCACATACAGACCATTCACACATTACACCACACATTACACAAATAGCCTGCACACACCAGACAGCACACACCAGACCATTCACACAATGCACAAAATAGCCTGCGCACACCAGACCATTCACACAATGCACAAACTGCCTGCACACACCAGACTATCCACACATTGCACAATTAGCCTGCACATACCAGACCATCCACAATTTCCACAAACAGCCTGCACGTACACCACACCATCCACACACTGCGCAAATCGTCTGCACATACACCACACCATCCACACACACTGCACAAATAGCCTGCACATACATCACACCATCCACACACTGCACAAACAGCCTGCACATAACACCACACCATCCACACACTGCACAAATAGTCTGCACATACACACCATCCACACACTGCACAAATAGTCTGCACACACACACCATCCACACACTGCACAAATAGTCTGCACATACACACACCATCCACACACTGCACAAATAGTCTGCACATACACACCATCCACACACTGCACAAATAGCCTGCACATAACACCATCCACCATCCACACACTTCACAAATAGCCTGCACACACACACCCACACCATCCACACACTGCACAAACTCTGAAACATGGCACTTCATTTGAAGCTCTGATTTTATGTTACAACTTGATACCCCCCCCCCCCCCCCCCCCCCCCCCCCCCCCCCGAACATCCTCAAACCTACGACGTCTCCCATCCCGCCCCCTTCTTTTTGAACCCCTGCTCCATCGTCTTTCTGCAAGCACAAACTGATCAACTTTCCCCCATCACCATTGGGCAGCTACTGGTTTTGCCTTTCCAACGGTATGCGCTATAAATAGATGTGGTACAGTTGGAGGTTGCGAAGCGAGCTGAACAAGACGCGCTGTCTCAGATCATGTGCAAGATCGTCAAGTCAGGCGCCAGCTCGCCTGCCGACCGTGTAATGCAACTCATGTTTAACGCCCTCTACATAATCATTTCATTTCGCACACACAAAAAATGCTATGCTAAACACATCTTTTTATTGATACAGTTTTTTTTTTCTAAAACAAAAACATAGATACGCAAGAGAATCTATAGAGCAAAGTCAGCCTAACTGGTCAGTTTCCCCTGGCTTTCCCGGCCCAGGGCACCCCATGGTCCCACCTAATGGATGGCAAAGGTAGCTGGATAACTGTCAGACTGGTCTAATGATGGAGACACTAGAAGGGTGTGCCTGGCCAGGCTGAACAACTCACCATGAACGATCAGGTGTTTCCACAGCTGGCACACAATGGCGTCTGTGGTTTTCCCAGAGTGCTTGGTCACTGGGTCATACACGGCAGGGGAGATAAAACTGCTCCAAAATTGCGCATGGCACGGCACGGGGTGTGGGCAGTGGGTGTGGCAGTGGTTTCTATGTTCCAAATACCTGATGACACACGTACATTTACCTTAACACATGGGGGGAAAAAGCCACAGGGACAGTGGGACAGTGTGGGGGTGGTCACCATCATGCCACAATATCAACATCAGCAACATATGAAGAAAGAATGCTTGAAGAAATACCTTCATATTACAAAACACCTCAGCAGTGCTGTAATGCACCTCATGTTACCTACGCCTTTATTTCACACACACCTCACCAGCCCAATAATGTACCTCATGTTACCCTATACCTTTTTATTGCACATGGCTCAGCAGTGCTGTAATGTCCCTCATGATACCCACATCTTCATACTGTACACAGTTCAGCAGTGTTGTAATGTACCTCATGATACCCACATCTTTATACTGCACACACCTCAGCAGTGTTGTAATGTACCTCATGATACCCACATCTTTTACTACATGCACACACCTCAGCAGTGATGTAATGTACCTCATGATACGCACATCTTTATACTGCACACACCTCAGCAGTGAGGTAATGTACCTCATGATGCCCACATCTTTATATACTGCACACACCTCAGCAGTGATGTAATGTACCTCATGATGCCCACATCTTTATACTGCACCCACCTCAGCAGTGATGTAATGTACCTCATGATACCCACATCTTTATACTGCACCCACCTCAGCAGCGAAGTAATGTACCTCATGATACCCACATCTTTATACTGCACACACCTCAGCAGTGATGTAATGTACCTCATGATACCCACATCTTTATACTGCACACACACCTCAGCAGTGATGTAACGTACCTCATGATACCCACATCTTTATACTGCACACACCTCAGCAGTGATGTAATGTACCTCATGATGCCCACATCTTTATACTGCACACACTTCAGCAGTGATGTAATGTACCTCATATTACCTACACCTTTCAGCAGCGCTGTAATAATGTACCTCACGATACCTACACCTTTCAGCAGCACTATAACACGTACCTCATGATACCTACGCAGCGCTGTAATGTACCTCATGATACCTACACCTTTCAGCAGCGCTGTAATGTACCTCACAATACTTACAACTATCAGCAGCAGTGCTATAGTGTACCTCATGATACCTATATCTTTTTATACAGCACACACATCAGCAACGCATGCTATAATGTACCTCACGATACCTACACTTTCGGCAGCACTATAATATACCTCATGATACCTACACCTTTCAGCAGCGCTATAACGTACCTCATGATACCTACACCTTCATATAATACACATTTCAGCAGTGTTATGATGTGCCTCATACTACCTCAACCTTTTCTCCTGAAAAAAATCTCAACAATGTTATAATGTACCTCTTGATACCTACACCTTTATACTATGCACACCTCAGCAGTGCTACAATGTACCTCATGATACCTACACCTTCACACTCAGCACCTGAGCAGTGCTATAATGTACCTCCTGTTACACCTTTTATACCCCACACATCTCAGCAGCATCACAATGTACCTCATGATACCATACCTTTACACTACACACACCTGAGCAGTGCTAATAACGTACCTCATGATACCCAGACCTTTAAATTGCACAAGTACATCATCAGCGCTATAATGTACCTCATGTTACCTACACCTTAATAATCCACACAATCTCAGCACAGTTACAATGTAATCTCATCACAACACTCTGCACACCTTTATACGACACACACCTACACAAAACCATGATCACCTCAACTGAAGCTCCAGGAACTTCTGGATCTGCAACACAGCTCTGGAGGGATCCTGGAATATCCATGACAAATAGCCCTCCTTCTGCTTCAGCAGCTGCTGACTCACAGACACCTGCCACAGGTAAACAAGACAAGCGTCAGCAAAGTAATGCACCTAGTCATCGTGGAAAGACCAAACCCGATCCCATCGTTTAGAAAGGAAAGGTTTGCACGCACCACCACAGTCACACCTGTCAAGACCAGCCCTGAAACTCAAGCTCAGCAAAACAGCAGAAATTTTTTATACACCAGGTCAGGGAGGGAACAACAACAAAAAAACATGTCAGGCTATCAAATACACACGCACTCACACACACACACACACACACACACACACACACACACACACACAGGGACACACACATATCCTGAAAGGGACACACAAACAGCCTTGAAGTGTGGTTATGACGTGGTGTAGCTGCAAAATGGACAGCCAGGGAGAAGTGGTGTTTGTTATGACATGGTGTGGCTGTAAAATGGACAGCCAGAGAAAGTGGTGTCTGTTATGACATGGTGTGGCTGTAAAATGGACAGCCAGGAGAATGTGTGGTGTTTGTTATGACATGGTGTGGCTGTAAAAAAGCCTGGACAGCCAGAAGTGGTGTAGGTTATGATATGGTGTGGGCTGTAAATGGACAGCCAGGAGAAGTGTGTTTGTTGTTATGACATGGTGTGGCTGTAAACTGGATAGCCAGGAGAAGTGGTGTGGGTTATGGTATGGTTTTGGATGTAAAATGGACAGCCAGGAGAAGTGGTGTTTGTTATGACATGGTGTGGCTGTAAACTGGATAGCCAGGAGAAAGTGGTGTGGGTTATGATATGGTGTGGGATGTAAAATGGACAGCCAGAAGTGGGTGTTTTTGTTATGACATGGTGTGGCTGTAAAATGGACAGCCAGGAGAAGTGGTGTTGGTTATGCTGCTGGGGAGAAAATGAACTGGAAAAAAAAAAAGAAGAAAAAAAATGGAACAAAAAAAAATCTTCAAGAGTAAACTAAATGCTAAGCACAGCTACTTGCAGCAATATCAAATACATGAAGGACTGCTCTCAGTGCCCTTTTCAAAGCTGTCATCTACTGCTTGAATTCCTCATTTCTTTCCTTGAAAGTTGAATGCCTGTCTACATTTCAAATTCTTGGCCACTTGGCCACTTTTGTATCGTCTGCTTCTTACTTTTTTCTTTCTTTCTTTCTTTCTTTCTTTCTGTGTACGCAGGCTGATACCCCTGCAGACATTGCCTGTATAGACAGGCAGTGGAGTTTTGTGTGCATGACTGTTTTTTTTATTCCACCATTAAGGCAGCCATACTCCATCTTTGAGTAATGTCAGCTTCTACACCTTGTGTTTAAACAGATTTTTTTTTTTTTTTTAGAGAAAAACCAATTTCACACCACCAATTTTCAATGAACAAACAAACAAAAATATCCTTAACAAAGTATTCTGCAGTGAATTTTTCAAGTTTCTATCCAGATGATTGATTTCTCTGACTTTCCATGGAACTGCACAAGGACTATACTGTGTGACCTTGGCATTGTATGTCGAGCATGTCAAGCTGCATGCTGTTGCATTAAAAAAAAAAAAAAAAAAAAAAAAAAAAAAAAAAACGCACACAGTTTACCTTTACACTGTGACCGCACTGTGTGCTGAATACAGCCGACTACCTGTTACCTTTCCACGAAAATGCACAAAGATCATCCTGTGTGACTGCATTGTGTGCTGAATACAGCAGACCATCTGTTACTTTTCCAGAAAAACGCACAAAGCTTATCCTGTGTGACTGCATTGTGTGTTGAATACAGCAGACTATGTTACCTTTCCAGGAAAATGCACAAAGCTTATCCTGTTTGGCTGTATTGTGTGATGAATATAGTAGACAAAAAGCAGCATTTCCGTGAAAGTGCACAAGGATCAGCCTGAGTGGATTGCACACTGCATGCTGAACACAGCAGGCTGTGTATGTCACTGCCTTTCCAAAGGAGCCATCTACTATGACCCTGCTTCCTCACTCAGCGGACACTCTGCACAAACTCTCAAACACAAGACCCCAGGCCAGGCCCTCTCACCAGTCTCTGCCGTCGCAGTGGGCTGGAAGAAGAGGCACAGTCGTTGGAGCAGCTTGGACAGCAAACCAGGACTGAGCCCCCCTTTCTTGGCCGCCTCCTGCAGCTCTGCATCAAACTGGCTTTGCATCATCTGGTTCTGCGCCCACACACACACACACACACACACACACAGAGCTGTCAGTGTCTATGGACTTCCAGCAACCACAACTTCTACTGCTCCCATCCATCAACATCCACTGAGGTTAGCCACCATCTCGCTTCTCCCCGACTCTGTCCACTGATGAGGACTGACCTGCTAGGAGGCCATTCTCTCTTTCCCCAAGTCTCACACACATGTTTACACTTACAAGCTACCCTCATGACTCTCTCTCCCCCTCCCTCCTTCTTTCTCCACTCTCACATGTCCACATATATCTATATTTTCCATTCCTTGTCAAGCTGTCCTTTATCACTTACACACACACACACACACACACACACACACACACACACACACACACACACACACACATAACACACACACACACACACACACATCAGTCATAACAGCTTAAAAGTACACTATTATAAATCATTTCAAACCATGTATCCAGACTGCTGAATGACCACACTGCCACTGTAACTTAGTCTTAGGTGGAATATATTCTCCACAGGCCAGTGCTTCAGCTTATTTCATTCTCTGGCTGGGGGGTGGTGGGGTGGGGGGGTGGGGGGGGGGGGGGGTCACTTTCCTCTTTTCAAATCATTTTTAGCTTGATCCTCAATATACAGTAGTACACCTCTGAGCAAGGTAGATTGTTGCCGTTTCTTAAAGACCTAGGGGGCAATCATACCTTCAGCATGAATTTTACTGGGTATGGATGGAACTGCAACAAATCCATTTTCATCAATGCCAGAAGTTTTGCTTGCACCACTGTCATGGACACTTTCACTCATAGATGTGGTGGAAGCTTGAAAATCAAAGGGCGAGTATTCTCATGGTCCTGAACAGTCCTCTGGCACAAAGTCAGTGCAACCAGGGCCAAAACTGCCTGCATCAGGCAAGCGTTAATAGCTCAAGGAATAACTGTTAAGGTGTTAAGGTTTATGCAAAAAAAAAAAAAAAAAAAAAAAAAAAAAAAAAAATTCATTGTTTGAATGTTGTGTGACTGATGGAGCTGATGAAATTTTGTCATGTCACACATCCCGATAGAGGATAATCAGACCTCTGACAATGACATGTTCTTACAATTTACCATGATTTTCATCTACATGTTTGTTAGCTTCAAACTTCAAAGGGTATTACAACCCCCATTTCTATGTGATCTAAAACACTGGCAACCAAAAATGCATATCTGCAATATCAACTCCAAGTACATGTATTACACTACAGTATAACTGCCACATCACCTACTCATGTTCCTTTCCTCTGAGAATACTTTACTACTTACCCATTTCCGCCTTTCTCTGTATCCTCGGAATACAGACTGTATTTTTTTGGCGCTTGCTTCTCTGACTCGCGGTGTTGCTGCAGACAAGATGCAATTTTTCTGTTAAAACCAGAAATTCCAGAGCCACCTTATGAACTGACAGGCAGCCCCCTTTCTCACTCATTCATGATTTTTCTCCTTTCCTCGGACAGACTGCCCAGCCACCCACACACTGCACTGCTCTTTCAGGGCTGATGTGTATGAAGGCTGTCAACTGTCTCTGTGTATTTCTAACACACTAACACTGACAAGCCTTTCATAACAGACCGCTCTCCCCTCATCCCTCCCATCCCCAACCTCCAACCCCAGCCCAATGGTCTACAACATTCCAAGACAATGCTACAGCATTAATCATGATGGAGACAGTCTACATCATCTGTATGCAAAAAAAAAAAAAAAAAAAAGGAAAGAAAATAACATTTAATTTTTATCTGGCGAAACAGACACACACACACACATACGCACCCACACACACACACACATGCGAGCACTCACACACCAACACAGAAACAGGAAGAGGAAGAAAACCTGTTTCAAAGCCTTGAAGATAAGAAAGACTGACAGCCGGGTATGGCAAAATGTATCAAAGCATCTTTATAATCACTCCCTGTCTAGCGTTATTTCTAGTCAGGTGCCAATGAGTCAAGTATCCTTTTACCTCTCTAACTACCTCTGTCTTCTATGCCCGACCGTCATGTATCTTTTTACCTCTCTAACTACCTCTACTGTATCTAAAATCCAACAGTCTTGCTTTTTTTTATGTCTCCTTTTACCTCTATCTTTAATGCCCAACTGTCATATCTTTTTACCTCTCTAACTGTCTCTATGTCTAAAACTAAACAATTATTTTTTTTTTTGTACTTCTCTCATTACCTCTATCTTTAATGCCCAATGGTCATGTATCTTTTCACCTCTTTTTCACTACATCTAAAACCAGTCATGTTTTTTTTTTTTTTTTTGGCCTCTCTTACCACCTTTATCTTTAATGCCCAACTGTCATACATTATCTTTTTATCTCTCTAACTACCTTCACATCTGATATCCAACAGTCATTTTTTTCTTACCTCTGTCATTACTTCTATCTTGAATCTGTTTACCTCTCTCATCAATAATAATAATGATTATTTATGGTGCTTAATCTTACATCATAAGCCCTAAGTGCTTACAAGCATAAAAGGTTCAGGAAAACATAAATGAAACCAATAAGAAGAAGATGAAAATGCACTAAGTACCATGCATCTACAAACAAGGGTGCATACTGACACACACACACACACACACACACACACACACACACACACACACACACTACATGATACCCACACACACTGATCCCACACACACTGTCGCACAACACGGGCACAACAGTATGCGCACACACACACATATGTACATATGCACGCGCGCGCGCACACACACACACACACACACACACACACACACACACACACACACACACACACACACACACACACATTAGTCGCATAATCAATTTGATGGTGCAGGGAAGGGGAAGAAAAAAAACTGCTATCGATAGGTCAAGAGGGTTGTTTTAAGAGATGCCTTAAACTAAAGAAAGACAGAGTTTGAACTATGCAAAGATATTTGGAGTTTATTCCAAGAAACCAGACCCTGAAAAGGAAAAGAAATCGCCATAGGCTTCATCGAAATCAAGGGATCTTGAGCAGAGTGTTGTCGGTTGAAAGAACGCAATTGCCTAGAAGGAACATAGATATGAAGGAGTCAAGAAGGTAGGAGGAGCTAAGCCATTCAAAGATTTAAAGCAGAGTAAGGACAGTTTGTAGTCTATTTGTTTTTCGACCAGCAGCAAGTGAAGAGAAATTAAAGATTTTTGGAGCTGATGGCTTGACTTTCAAAGGTTTTCAAGGAGGTTCGGTCAACAGAACCACATTTTATTGAATTTCAAAGGTTTTCAAGGTCTTGAAATTTGCTGTCAGTCAGATTCAAGGAGTTTCAAGGTGAGTACGAACCCTGCACTCTCTTTTTTACCCTTCTCACTACCTTTACCTCTATTGCCCCCAAGTCATGCATCTTCTTACCTCTTTCACCCTCTCACCTGTACCTCTTATAGTAATACCTGCCAGCCATGTATCTTTTCACCTCTTTCAGTTTCACCCTCTCTCCTAACCTCTATATATATGTAATGTCCCCCCCCCCCAACCCCCACCCCTTCCCCCAAACAAATCATGTATCTTTTTACCTCTCTCTTTTGTCTTTCTTCTTGTGCTCTCTTCAACAGAGACTCTTCTGTTCCTGCAAAAATAAACACATTGAAAATAAAACATAATTTGAACATGGAATATATCAGACAAGACAATAATTACTGGAAAATAATTAATATTTAACACATTCTCACAATCACCTGTTTAACTCAATCAAGAATTGTCGGAACCAGGTTTCCAACACTGTTTGCATCGCTTGAAGGCGTGTCGGATGCACACTTCCACAGAGTTAGATGATTTTTTAAATCATATTTATTAAAGGGCAATGTATCTCATTTCAGGGACAGCTTAGGGCCTTTTTTTGTAATTGTTTCCCTTAGACTGTTCTTCGTGTATTCTGTAGTAGTTTTATACGGATTTGAATTGTCCTACTACTCTCAGTTCCGCGATCACACGATTTTGAACATGATCGCACGATTTTGAGTGGATCAAGCATTTTGTGACAAATTCTTGTGTTTTATGCAGTTGTCATAAATATACTATTCCCTGCAGGTCATAACAAGTGCTCAGAAGTGTAACTGAACTTGTGTGGGAGGATAGAGAGCATGAAGAAGTGGATTACAGTGGGCACAAACAGTTTTTTTTTGTTTTCTGCAAATGTGTATCATTTTGGATTACTTACATCATGTGAACTGTGTGGATTCCTCACTGAAGGTAAACATTTTTTATAATAGTATATACTCTTTTGTTTTTTTTCTATCCAAATTCCAATGGTGTATGTTTCATGCCCCTAGGTGAAGTAGTTGCTTTTTTAAAAATTATTTTTCTTTTAAATGGCCAAAAATCGTGTGATCTGAAGGACAAACTGGTCCATTTGGGCTGTGACTTGACTGAGTTAAGCAGAGCGCCGCATTGCACAGAAAAAACAATCCATACATATACACATGCAAAACCACGCAATCATTGTCTTCTACACCATAAATTAACACACTAATTCACGAGAATTTCATGATCATTTCTTCTTTTTTTTTTTATCTGAACTCCTCTGGGAGTCTTGGGACACCATACTGAAAAATACTTAACTAAGTGCCCCTACTTGCTGCTTGTTACCAATGCTTCAGTCTCTGCTAATGTTTTTTTTTTTTTTTTTTTTTTTTTTTTTTTTTTTTGTTCTCTGTCCT
>JADBJO010005205.1:152281-164781 GCA_016801955.1 Conus betulinus
CCCCCACCCCCCCCCCCCCCCCCCCCCCCCCCTTTATCCCCCCCCCCCCCCCCCCCCCCCCCCCCCCTTTATCTTGTCACTTGTTAAATTAACTTAAGTTTGATTACGGTTTTGTTATCGCTCGATGAAACCTGAAACACCGGAGAAGAATTTCAGTTTGGCGCGGAGGAATATATACCCCTAAATTCCGCACAAAAATGAATATAAAAAATTAAATTACCCCCCCCCCCTCCCCCCCTCATTATGACAGCATTATCGTTTTACAATAGTGTTTTCAACTGGACAGGAAATCTATCTTTATAGTGTTTTTGAATATATTTTTCTCGTTTTTGTTGTTGTTGTTGTTGTTGTTGTTGTTGTTGTAATTTGGACATTTTAGAAGAAAATGTATTTCGGTTTCTTCTTCACTGCAAAAAGGGCAGGTGGTTATTGCTATAGCATCGGTATACTTTTTTTCCCCTTTGTTTTATTTGTTTGAAGCTCGTTTACACCTAATCTGACTTTTGTTAATGCCCTTCTGAATTTTGTAATAATTGTGATATCATTTATGTATCTCTCTCTCTCTCTCTCTCTCACACACACACACACACACACACAGAGCGAGAGAGAGAGAGAGAGAGAGAGAGAGAGAGAGAGAGAGAGAGAGAGAGAGATCCTGTTGTAAAAGATGGTGACGTGTGGTCTGGATCATATAGCAAACAGATGGTGAGTCGTCTGGAGTCCGAGCACAGCGTAAAAAGAGATGCATGCATCATTGAGAGCGGGATGTTATGTAGTCCGGATGATGTAGTCTGGATCATATAGTAGAACACGATATGTAATCTGGATCATGTAGTAAATGGAAGCATGCATTCTTGATGAAGTATTGAGAGACGGTGTGTAAGTTTTGGTCATGTAGTAACAAGATGGTTTGTAGTCTGGATTATGTAGTAAAAAAATAGTGTGGAATCTCTGGACCGGAAAGTAAAAGATGGTATCTAGTTTGGACCCTCTTATCTAGTCTGGACCGTGTAGTAAAAGATGCTATGTGGTCTGGATCATGTAGCAAAAAATTGTATATGTGGTCTGGTTCAAATAGTAACAGATGGTATGTCGTCTAGATCGATCATGTGGTCAGAGATGGTGTCTTGTAGGGGATGATGAACTTAAAGATGGTATCTTTTTTGTTTTAAACATTTTTTTTTTTACTTCTTCATTCCAACAACAATTAACAATCAGACAAAGTATTTTGATCATAATAATTATATACCATTGGTTTTAAGATTTTTTTTTTGAGGGACTAAATATCGGAAAACAACAAAATCAAAATAATAAAGATAAAATGAAATCGCAAATCAAGATCTCAAACGAAGACATGATCAAATAAATCTGATGATTTTTAAAGGATAGAAATTACATTAACAACTGAACAAACATTTCACTGACCACACATCTTGACCCCCCCCCCCCCCCCTCCTGCCCCCAAGCCCTTCCCCTTGAGGCAAAATGAAAGGTTACGTTCATCTAAATTTAGATATTGTTATTCATTCCTTTATCCTGGGCAACAGACAAACAAACAATTTTTGCAATCATCATTCACAGTGATCTATATGTATGCATATTTTCCGTTTAGCTTTCAATCATCCATTCTCTCCCACTGTTACTTTTTCACAATACAATCCAATTCAATACAAAATAATATCAGTGATTACAATAACAACGCTATTACAGTATCAACATTGATTAAAAAAAATACTGGTAATACTAATATTGATAGTAGTATAGCAATCAGTAACGGTAGTAAAGTTCTATCATGATTATATTATTAACTACATTTTAACTGCAACGTTGCTACCGTAAGTTAAAATCAGTCACAATCCCATTACAAAGCCACCATTAAAGATGGTATCTCGTCTGGGTGGCCCAGTAGGAGATATCTAGTCTGGACGCTGTAGTAAAAGATCATATTTCATATAGATCCCTTGTGCAGGATGGTATTGTGTCTGACTCATGTCGTAAAAGCTCGTATCTAATCTGGATGATGTAAAAAAAAAAATGATGTGTAGGCTGGATCATGAAGTAAAAGATCGTATGTAGTCTGGATGTTGTTGTTGTTGTTTGTTATTTTTGTTGTTGTTTGTTGTCGTCGTCGTCGTCGTACCCTGGCTAAATGACTCCAGGGTTCATCCAAACAGCTGAAGTACTTGAACACTATGGTGCAAATGCATCAGCTGGGGATGAGAACATGACGTGTGTGACCGTTTCGATTACCCCCGCCACGTGGGCAGCCACACTCTGACTTCAGGGGATTTGGGAGACTGAAAATGTTATGCTAGGAGCTTGTCACAACTGAAGACAATCCCCGCATATCTATGCTGAGCATAACAACATTTTGATATAGCCTTGGTGGTCTAGCCTATGCCAACTGGCCTGACACAGCCTTACGCCAAGGCGGTGTGGTCTGGAACATGTAGTAAAAGATGGTATTTAGGTAAGGTAAGGTAAGGTAAGGTAAGGTAAGGTAAGGTCAGGTAAGGTCAGGTAAGGTAAGGTAAGGTAAGGTAAGGTCAGACTGCTTATAGCCCAGCTGACCGTAAACGGTCATATCAGTGCTGTCACCGCGTTGAAGTCAACTCAAAAGTCATTCATTCACACAACTCTTTAAAATATATCTTCTAAAAAAAAAAAAAAAAAAAAAAAACCCCGAAAGTTAAAAAAACCCCAAACTTTCCAGTATAAAATCTCAGATCCGATGAAAAATGTTAATCTCTTTTAAGATTCAAAGATTTGCGTCAGGTGGAACATCTCTGAACAAGGTTTCATGGAATCTGCTGTAAAATGTTTGTGTCTCACAATCATGCAAGTCCCAACGCTCTAAAAGAATATGTTTCATTGCGAGTGGTACATAACATGAAAAGCACCACGGAGCTTCTTCACTTTTTAAAAGATAAGAATGAGTCAAATACGAATGGCTGGTGTGCAGCCGGCATGAAACTGTTTCCTCTTTGCGACCACCAGAGGCAGATGAGTGGAACTCCTTTCCCTAGCCTGGATCATGCAGTAAAAGATGGTATTTAGCCAGGATCATGTAGTAAAACACGGTATGTATCATCATGTAATAAAATCATCTAGTCTGGGTGGTATTTGGTCTGGATGATGTAGTAAAAGATGGAATGTAGTCTGGATGGTGTGGCTGAAGATTTGATCGAATCTGAAGAATCTAGTAAATGATAGTATGTAGTCTACATTAACTGGTATCCAGTCTGGATCCTGTTGTAACAGACAGTATGTAATTTGTATCTTGAAGTAAAAGATTCTTGTAGTCTGGATCATGTCATAAATGATGGAGTGCAGTCTTATAATCTAGTACACGATGGTATCTGATACGCAGGCTGGATGATAATAGTAAAAAGAATGGTACGTAGTGCGGATCATGTAGTAAAAGATGTTATGGAATCTGGATCATGTAGTAAAAGTTTATATTGCATCTGGATTGTGAATTAAAAGATAGTATGTGGTCTTGCTCATGTGTAAAAAGATGGTATGTAGTTTGGATCTTGTAGTGAAAAATGGTATGTAGTTTGGATCCTGTAGTGAAAGAGATGGTATCAAGTCTGATTCATGTAGTCAGAGGCTGTAGACTGATGATGCAGTACAAGATGCGGCCGGTGCCATAGTTTTGGATCTAGCCTGCTCCAGTCCTGGTCAGCAGGTCAGGCATGAAGGAATCAGCCAAAATCTGGCTTTGCTCTCTTTGGCAAAGAACCTTCTGGTACTAAAACAAGTTCCACTACATTTGAATTCTGGATTGACGAGCTCAGTGTCTTGACCTGTTTTAATGATAATAGTTTCAATGGCTCTCAGGGTGGCGGTACTTTAGCTTTGATCTATACTTTCTCAATTGATGTGCTCTCTCTCTCTCTCTCTCTCTCTCTCTCTCTGTGCTGTGTACGTGTGTGTGTTAGTGTTTGTATGTTACTGCATGACTCTCTCTCTCTCTCTGTATGCTGTGTGTACGTGTGTGTTAGTGCTTGTATGCTCCTGCATGACTCTCTCTCTCTCTCTCTCTCTGTTTGCTGTGTGTACGTGTGTGTTAGTGCTTGTATGTTCCTGCATGACTCTCTCTCTCTCTCTCTATGCTGTGTGTACGTGTGTGTTAGTGCTTGTATGTTCCTGCATGACTCTCTCTCTCTCTCTCTCTTGATCTCTGGTGCGTGCTCCTGGATACGAGCGTGTGCATCTGTGCGTGTGCATGTGATTGTGTGTGTGTGTGTGTGTGTGTGTGTGTGTGTGTGCGTGCGTGCGTGCGTGTGTGTGCGTGCGTGCGTGCGTGCGTGCGTGTGTGTGTGTGTGTGCGCGCGCGCGTGTGTGTGCTTGTAAGGTATCATTTGGCAATCCCAACCATCCTATCGATAAATCCAACAGACCAGGAAGCTACAGGCACGTGCATTATTCATTGTCTGTGAAACTCACACTCATGTGAGACAAACAGTCATACAGTAAATTCACTGCGCGTATCATTGACAGAAAACAGGAGACAAACAGACAGTGGGGACGGGTGTGGGGGTCTCAAGTGAACGCCGAGTGAGAGAAGCCTCTCTTATTCTAGCAGAAACAGGCTGTCTCTGGCTGGTCTGTGTTGCATTCTATACTGACTGGAAACTAATCACAAGGCGGGGTATAATACCAGCCGCGTGACGAAGTGGTTAGCGTCGCAGTCTCCCGGCTGGGAGGTCGTGTGTTCGATTCTCATCAGAGCCATGTGGGATTTGTCCCCCGACTGGTTCCTCCCCAGAGTTGAATTTGCTAACAGCTCAGCTGGGAAGACTGGGACCACACAGTCGAGTTTCATCCACTTAATGGATGCGTCGCTGAGAGTGTTGCTGCTCCATTTTCCTGACCAACACTGCAGGTGTCTGTATCTCTCAGGCCTGGTTGACCTCGGGATTTATTATGGAAGGAAGCGTAGAGTACAGCTCATCATCATCATCATTCTCATTGATCAGCATAAACATTATCAAATTCCGTGGTCCTTCATGCCCTGCTCTCTTGGTAACCACAGTTTCGATGTCCTCTCCACGTTTATGGCCCTGGTTTGATTCCGTCGGGGCTACCGGTATCGTCGAAACCATGGGGGCTGTCGTTTGGACCTCCGGAGGGAGAGCTCACTCACGCCGGCTCCGCGACTAAGCAATTATTGTCATCAGTAGAGGACTTAGTAGTGGTGGTGGCCTGCGTATGTTGGATCAGAACTGGCTCCACTGAACACCATCGAAGTGACGCGTCAGCAGTGCAGTGTCTCCTCCGGTGGGTTGCCTCTTAACGACTTGACTGCTTCATGTGGATTTCCGATGCCGGGGCTGCGGCGGGCCGGGCCGGGCTGGCTGTGTCTCTTGACAGAGGTGGACGGAATGAGGGGCGTGGGCGCAATGCCACTGAGGGGGCACAGCAGATGGTACAGGATTAAAAGAGAGAGAGAGAGAGAGAGAGAGAGAGAGAGAAAAGAGAGGGGCATAATCATCATGGTTGGGTGTCTACGTCAGTTTTGAGAAAAGGCTTACCGAGTAGATAACATGGCAAACAGCATATAAACTAGCTGTTTACCGAACTCTCGTTTTTTTTTTTGTAACACGTTTTGGCATTAGTGCTGTGCTGTTTTTTTTTTTTTTTTTTTTTTTTTTTATCACGGAGTCAATAGCAACGTCAATTTACTCCTGGCGATTGCTGATCGTCCCCAACTATGCACTGTGATACTCTGTCTGTCTGTCTCTCTCTGTAAATTTTAGAAATGCTTGGTCCTCGCAACTGCATTGCTAATTCTTATGATTTAACGGGAGTGCCTTATTTACTATCTGCCTTATTCATATCCAGTGGCTTTTGACCACAGGAATTCTAAGTGCCGGACCGCCGTCGGTGCGTGCTCACCTCATAGTCTTCCAGCTCTTGCTGAGTGAATACACTTCCAGTAGCTCCCATTGTTCAGATCACAATTCTTTCGCACGTTTTGCCACTGCCTTGAGAATACAATGACTTTGTTTCCACAAGAAATCATCATTAACGTCATCACCACCCTCACGTCAAAATATACAAATTACGTGTCATAGTAAATATGACGTCCACTTGTGAAAATGTTCGCATTCTTCTTCTTCTTCTTCCAATTATAGAGCCGGGCCGTTTTGACGTAGTACTAGTAGACTCTGCGTTGTGACGTTGTCGCTTTACGGTGTCCTAGGCTTGGTTGGTTTTTAAAAACGAACTGATTTTAAAACTATGTACATGGGTTGATGGGAGGGTTCAGGGGGAGACTGTGGGTGGGCTGCAGGTAGTGGGGACTGCAAACTCAGGCGGCCCATGAACGCTTCCAGTGAGGGTGCTGACGTGGCGGTGGTTGGTAGCTGGTTCCATTCCCCGATGGTGCAGGGAAAAAAGGAGTGGAACAGTTCTGGATGGGTAACCCGCTCCTGGTGGATTTTCTGTGCGCCTCTAGTCCGTTTGTATGAGGGCGGCAGAATGTGGTGGGGTTGAGGTCTACCAGCCTGTTGTGGATACGGTAGAGCATCATAAGTCTGTTATGGTGCCGGCGCTCTTCAAGGCTGCCCCACTTGAGGTGCTCAAGCAGCCATGTCCCGGCGCCTGGTGTCCTGTCGTGGAAGTTGTTGCAGGCGTATCTCGCTGCTCTCCTCTGGACTTTCTCCAGGAGTTGGGTGTCTTGCTGTAGGTGTGGATCCTATACGTGGAGCTGTATTCCAGTGTAGGTCTGACCATGATGGTGTAGGCCTACGTGGCACTGACAGCCGCGAACATTGTGTTTTAAGCCTAACCAACGTGGCCACGTGTACAGATCCGCCAAAACGAGTCAGCCAGATTGATAATCAATAGTCGCATTGGCGTTCAAGAAGAGATTCGGAATAAACGAGAAAGACATACCTTGAAAAAGCCCAACACGATTGTCTACGATCGATTATGAAATAGCGCAGACTGGCTTCAGAATGATAATCGGTGGGGTTTTTGACTGGCTGTTGAGGTGAGGATGGAGACTCGGATTGGGCGATGGACAAGCGAAAGTCACGTCTATGACTGTTGTTTTACATTTGGTCACCGCGGGGTAGTGTTGTAACATTCAGTATTGAAAGGAAAAAAGTTATCGCATAATAACATAACATAACATAACATAACATAACATAACATAATGGAATATGACACGACAGGCTTTTGAAAAAAAAAAAAAAAGATACACCAAAAGGTGCAAATGGGGACCCAGAGAAGTACTGTCCTCAACTGCCGAACAAACCAGCTGGGAGCAATCCTGCACCATCCTTGGAAGCCTGCGCTGTGTTCACATTGGGTGCCGGCACGCACAGGGCATTCCATTAAGACGTCAAGGGACATAGTTGCTCCCTGGCAGATACCTTTGTGGAATCGGCCACAGGATGTGACACGACAGAACCTCCACGGGAGCGTGCCAGCCCATATTTCCTGACCACAGAGCCCACCGGCGAAAGAAGTCACCGTGTGCATCCCGCAGTCTCACTCGTTGCTGTTCTGTTGACAGGTGAAGACAGCACAACTGCGGACACGGCTGAGCTTTCTCCATGAGGCCTTAGTACCCTCTAAAGAGAATCCCGACATGACGTAACATAATATGACATACAATGTCATGTCAATTAGCTGTTCTGTTTAGTTCTTCAGTGGAAAGTAAATTAATGACTGGAAGGTGTATTCAACCATAGGATTGGCAAATTTCTAAATTTCATAATGTAAAAAATGTGTTTGAAGAAGCAATATTCTTCCCAATGCTGAGCAAGCTCGTTTTGGGAAATTAGAGTGGTCCTGCAGATACAATTGTGCGAAGTAAAAAGAGTTCCGAATGTTAATAATCCTGTGAGTAAAAGGAAAGTGCGCATGAGAAATTAGTTCAAACGAATGGTTTATCGAAATTCCTAGGAAACTCGACTTTATAATCCCAGTCTTCCCATTTGACTCTATAGCAAAGTCAATTCCCCTTGATTACCAACATTGTATTGTGTGCCTTTTTCAAACACTAATGCATGTCCAGTATACAATTTTGCCACCAGTTTCTTTACTTTTGTTGAAACGAGTGAATGTACAGTATGAGCATGTCAGCACATCACGCATCAGTACAGAAATGAACCCAGAGGCTATGTAGCAAATGTTGAAATATTACAATCAGCTAGCGAATACACATCGATAATGAGAGAGATACAGATCATGTTTGGTGATCGAACGTGTTTTAATCAAACAAAGGAAAGCAAAAGGAAAAAGACCACCAAAAAAGAAAAAAAAAAAGTAGGGAAAAATTGGAGAATGGAGTCTCCACTAAAAAAAAAAATGCAAAAGAAAAGGAAATAAATACAGGAGAAAAAAAAAGAAAAGAAAAAAACAAGAAAAAAAGTAGTAAAAGAACAGAAACAAGGGAGGAAATTTGAAAAAAAAAAAAAAAAAAGAAAAAAAAAAGGAGGTTGGAGCCCCCCCTCCCTCCCCCTCCCACCCCCCCACCTGCCTCCTCCCCTCCTCATGATTACCACCACCACCACCCACTCCCCCCCCCCAAAAAAAAAAAAAAAAAAAAGAAAAAAAAGAAAAGAAAAGAAAAAAAAAAAGAAAAGGATAAAGAAGTCAAACTCTGGGTAGGAACCGGTCGAGGCAAGAAAACAACAACAACAAAAACACAACAACAACAACAAAACCACACACACACACACTACTAAATGGCTCGGGCGGGAATGGAACCTGCGACACCAATCACACCGCTACAGCGGCTGGTACCTTAGGAGCTGCCCTCCCAGGTGGGCTGGTTTGCTTTTGAAGTATGCGGAGAATGTGTGTGTTTTGTCCATTCTTGTCTTCTGACTTTCCCTTTCTCGTTCATGTTACTTTCGTCTGTCTTTCCCCTTTCCTCCTCCTCCACACTTCTTGTTTCGTTTTGTTTTTTTAATGATTCTATCCCTCCATTTCACTTGGGCTTTTTTGTCGCCAATACCATTCATGCCCTCCCCACCCCTCACCTACAGAGAGAGAGAGAGAGAGAGAGAGAGAGAGAGATCAGTGGCTGTAAGGTTGTGAGGGACAGGGCTATGGTTGAATTTCATTTCTCTTTCATTTTTGATTCTCTCGAACTTGATTAGCTAGCTGTCCCATATTTCCCAGTTTTTGTGATTATGTATATTAATTTATTATACGCTATTTGCGGAGTGAAACAGCTTGCAAATGTGTGCGCGCACACACGAACACACAACACACACACACACACACACACACACACACACACACACACACACACACACACAGAACACACACACACACACACACACACACACACACGAACACACACACACACACACACACACACACACACACACACACACACACACACACACACGCACGCACGCACGCACGCACGCACGCACGCATTCCATCTTCTTTATCACACCACCCTTGATGGGTCCGCTTTATTTTCTGACCTGATTAAAAAAAAAGAAGAAGAAAAAATTTGGAAGACAGCTGACTAGCAACTCTTGAGATACAAAACATACACCAATCTAGATGTCAACAAACTCCGCATATCCACATCACTCGTTCAACAGCCTGAAACACAGAACCAGTAGAAGACTCGCACACTGCATGCGTATGCCTATATTTCTGCTTTAAAAGGAAATATCAACGCATAAATGATATGAAGCAGAAGTAAAATCAATTAAAAGCAATGCAGAGTAGATTGTTTTTAGCTTCTCGCTAACAGGAACATCAGGAAACGTGCAAGACAATTCTGTCAAGACAAAAAAGTGTTAGTACAGTTCCACCAGTAGAGAAGCGTTAATACAATTCCATCAAAAGGGAAATGTCAGCAGACGTGTTTATGTAATGCTGTCAATACACAAATATCAAAATTACATCGGTGTAAATCCGAAGAAAAGAAGCCAAAAGATAAAAGATTTCCCCAGAAGTGAATTCGACATGAGCACAAAGCCTTTCTCTTTCGTAGCAAGTTAAGGCACTGCTTTACAATGTGTGTGTGTGTGTGTGTGTGTGTGTGTGTGTGTGTGTGTGTGTGTGTGTGTGTGTGTGTGCGTGCGTGCGTGCGTGCATGCGTGCGTGCGTACGTGTGTGTGTGCGTGTGTGCGAGTACACACGCGCGTGCACATGTGTGAGTACGCCAGCGCGCGTTCGCGAAGATGAAATGAGATCAGCTGCATCGTATTCATAAAAACTCTCATTTCAATCACATTTAAAAAAAACAAACGCAATAATGACTCACGGAATGGCAAGTTTATGACTGATACGAACTGGGATAAAAACCCACCAAAAAAAAAAAAAAAAAAAAAAAAAATGTCACGCCACGCAGGGAGTAAAATAGTTCCCAGTAGAAAAGAAACAAACAAAAAAAAAACGTTTTGAATAGTATCGGCCACCGAGAGTTATCTGCCCTGACCAGTGCGTGCAATGAGCGCTGTATGAGCAGGAACATGGACGGCACCACGGAACAGAAACGATACCGATTCCGACCTCCAATACGATCTGGAGCCATGGAGGTAAAACACGGATGGCCCACGGTTAAAAACTCCCACGGCAAACGAGACATTCCTTTCCTTACTTTTCTTGGCAAACCCTTTTGACGACAACCGTCCAAGTCCATTCTGAAGGAGGACGTAGGCCTACACAAATTTAACGATTTTCGTCTTCTTGGCGCTGGCAAACTATTTTCATAATAACCTTCCACGTCCAACTGAACAAGGATGTGCACAATTTAACTCTTACTAGTCCAAATAAACAAGGATGTACACAAATTTAACTCTTCCGAGTCCAAATGAAAAAGGATGTGCACAAATTTGACGATTTTTTTTTTCTTGGCAAACTGTTTCTACAATAACCCTCTACGGGCAAATGAACGAGGATGTACACAAATTTAACTCTTTCAAGTCCAAAGGAACAAGGATGTACACAAAATTAACTCTTCCAAGTCTAAAGGAGCAAGGATGTGCACAAATTTTACGATTTCCTTTTTCTGGGCAAACTTATTTTCACAATGGTCTTCCAAGTCCAAACGAACGAAGATGCTGAAAATGTACAACGATCTAAACGAAACACTAAAAATGCTACCAGAATTTAAAACACACACACACACACACACACACACACACACACACACACACACACACACACACACACACACAACAGACGTACAATGAGCGTTAAGATAGGCAAGATATTCCAGGCGTTGATTATCAAAACTCACGCACGCAAGGTGTCCAAAACATCACAAACGTCTGCCTTAGAATTGCCTGACTGTTTGAAAAATTGAGAATTCTCCGGTGCGGCCAGCATTGACCAGCAGCAGACGCGTGTCGCTGCGTAATGAACCTGACCGTGAAACAAAACGAGACGGCGTTAACCACCGGCAGATCGATGGTGGGAGGCGGACACAGGTCAGAGATGTTTCTATAATTACTGTTATGACCGTGATTGGTCCAGCATGTGTTGGCAAAATGAAGATTGGACATTAACACCGCCTCTCGTCTGTGCTGTCCTGTCTGTCAATGGCACTACGTGTTGTCGGTGTTGTCCTGTGTGTCAGTACATCACACACAGTGTACAGCACTGCGTGTTGTCCGCAACAACAAGAAGCAGAGAAAAAGGACAAATCGCAGTATCAGATATTTTAGCGTGTACACACACACACACACACACACACACACACACACACACACACACACACACACACACACACACACAGGATACCAAAATATCCAGTTCCAATCCCCGGTGATTGAGTAAAAAAAAAAAAAAAAAAAAAGGGGGGGGGGGGGAGGGGGGGGATGGGAACATGCACCGACTTTCTTTCTTTCTTCCCAGTCTCTCAGGTTTCATGAAGAAAACCCACAACTCACAGTGAAAGTATCACAAGACGATCGACACAGCTCATCTTTGTCTCTCCCAGTCGTCCGTATCACCAAATTAATGACCAATCACACCGTCCCGCTCACACACACCGTGCACACCTCAAAAGGTTTGGTTACAGTACAAGATGAGACTCATGGTTGTGCCCTGTCCCCTCCCAACATTGCCACCCCTCCCCCTTCCCTTTTCTCTCTCCCCCCCCCCCCTCACTCCCACCCTGGTATCCTCTCTCCCACTCTCTCTCTCCCCCCCCCCTTTCTCCCCCTCTCTCTCTGTCTCTCGCCTTCTCTCTTTCATGAATACACACACTTCTTAAACATAAGTGGAATCGTCTCATCACTTTAAAAAGCAAGTTCACCGTTCTGTCGTCCATCCCCCCCCCCCCTCCCGCGCCCTCCCCTCCCTCCTCTTACTCCCTCCCCCCCCCCCTCTCTCTCTCTCTCTCTTTCCTCTGCTTGTTTTCATGCACTGCAAATCATTTTTTTTTCAGAGCGATTCTGCGATGATGTTATCTACCAACCTTAATTCCACTTTCCCTGAGGACCCGTCCCATCCCCCGCGCCTACTCACGTACCTACCCATAAAAGACGTGCATCCAAAATATG
>JADBJO010005205.1:169781-187281 GCA_016801955.1 Conus betulinus
TGAAATCGAAACAAAGGTTGCTACATCTATGTTCCATGAATGATCATTACATTTATATTCAGTGAGTAACTATTGCATGACATTACTGACCATATCTCTGAGTCCAAATTAGAGCTATTGCATCTAAATTGAATTCACTGACTATTAAAAAAAAATGTTAATAACAATCATTATATATGAATTTAACAAATGGAGATTATATTTCAAATCAATCAATGATTCACCTATATGATTAAGTGATGATGATTACTTCTAAATTCAACAGACACTAAATCAAATGAGAATTCAATTTACAAGTATTACACCCACATGCAATTAATGATACTTATATCTCAATTTCATCGATAATAATTACATCTAAAGTCAATTAATGAAATGACATTCACCAATGGTTGCTGAAAATTGTGCGTCTCTCTCTCTTTCAAACTCCTGTTTGTGATGTACATACCACAAAGATTAGCGTTTGAAGTGTTAAGCTATGCCGACGACGTCACAGATTAGAAGAATCTGTTTATCATTAAATCCTGAGGAATCTGAAGGCGCAGTCAGCAGCGATGACAAATTCTTTCATTACAGGTTTTCGACGTCCTTGAAGAAAGCCTGGACACGACGCCAGCTGAACGAACGATCTCCTGTCCATTTTCTTCTGCTTGATGCAGAATCCTTAGCTGACTTCTCTCAAAGGTGCCCGCCAAGGTGCCTGAGAACAACACACTAAACGGGATAGAGGCCAGCCAAAATCCCTACTGGACATCGTTTGAGAGCGCTGTGATGTCACAGAAATCATCGTGCACCACGCTGGCCACCATTCCGCCACGGAGCTAAGACAGCGATGAACTGGCTCTAATATCTATCATCGTGCACCACGCTGGCCACTATTCCGCCACGGAGCTAAGACAGCGATGAACTGGCTCTAATATCTATCATCGTGCACCACGCTGGCCACTATTCCGCCACGGAGCTAAGACAGCGATGAACTGGCTCTAACGTCTATCATCGTGCACCAAGCTGGCCACCATTCCGCCACGGAGCTAAGACAGCGATGAATTGGCTCTAATATCTATCATCGTGCTCTACGCTAGCCACCATTCCGCCACGGAGCTAAGACAGCGATGAACTGGCTCTAATATCCAGACTTTGCGACGATCTTCCTGAGACCTTCGTGGCTGACAGCGTCAAAAGCGTTTGCCAGGTGAACAAGAGGCTGGAGTTTGCTGCTTGTTCTGCTCCTGACGTCTTTCTTGGGGCTGGCTCGAATAAAAAAAAAAATCATGATGGTCGCCATGCTCTTCGGGAAGCCGCCTCTACTACAAGGTCAGTATTCCGCAGCTCCTTTCAGAAAGTTCCACCTTTTTTCCTTACATACATGGGTGTTGGACGCATCCGTCAGTTCTCGTGGATTAGGCCCTCCTCCCTCGCTACGGAAACAGCTCAACAAGCTGTCTGCTGATCTGCTAGTCCCCTGCTTTTATGCACGTAGCATCCATGGACGTAGCGTCCGTTGAAACAGTTTTCCTGCTTCCCACTTGCGACTCGCATTTTGTCTGACTTTCGTTTTCTGGAGGTGGGGCAAGCACTTCAGTGATAAAGTTCACCTGTTGGAGATGATCCCGTGCATCCTTAGTCGTGACGAAAGATTCGTAAGGGAACGATCTGTTGCAGCATTAGTCAATGTCGAAGACGTCGAGAATATAGTTTGCTGGGAGATGGTCTCTGCATTATTAGTCATGGTGGTTGGAGTGTGCAATACAGTTTGCTGGAGATAGTCCGTGCATTATTAGTCACGGTGGATGGAGTGCGTAGTACAGTTTGCTGGAGATGCTCTGTGCATTATCAGTCACGGTGGATGGAGTGTCTAATACAGCTTGCTGGAGATGGTCCATGCATTATTAGTCATGGTGGGTGGTGTGTGGAGTACTGTTTGCTGGAGATGGTCTGTGCATTATTAGTCATGGTGGATGGAGTGTGGAGTACAGTTTGCTGGAGATGATATATACACTATGAGTCACGGTGGATAGAGTGTACAGTACAGTTTGCTGGAGATGGTCCATGCATTATCAGTCAGGGTGGATGGAGTGTGGAGTACAGTTGCTGGAGATGGTCCATGCATTATCAGTCACGGTGGATAGAGTGTACATTACAGTTTGCTGGAGATGGTCTGTGTGCATTACTAGTCAGGGTGGATGGAGTATGGAGTACAGTTTGTTGGAGATGGTCCATGCATTATTAGTCATGGTGGATGGAGTGTGGAGTACAGTTTGCTGGAGATGGTCTATACACTATGAGTCACGGTGGATAAAGTGTACTGTGCAGTTTGCTGGAGATGGTCTGTGCATTTTCAGTCAGGGTGGATGAAGTGTGTAGTGGTTTGCTGGAGATGGTCCACGCATCATTAGTTATGGTCGTCGGAATGTGGAGTAGTTTTAAACAGCTCCATCTATTTCCTGTTGTCAATTCGACCCCGGTTGCTGAAGCACACTTTGGCCTGTACAAGCTGTTGCTTCGCCGGCTCATAGTCCATTTTTCATTTGTACAACCTGTGTCATACAAAACCAGAACATCCATGCGCTCGTTAACTATGCATCATACATGTGTGCATTTATGTCGCTGGCAGCCACAAAAACAATGTTCAATTAATCTACACCCAGAAAGTATTCAACCAGTCGGTCATTTTCAATTCATGCTGGGACCATTGAAACGCGTAGAATATTTCCTTTCTTTATTGTATTGTATTGTATTGTATTGTATGTATTGTATTGGACCAGTCAGTCATTTCCAATTCATGCTGGGCCCATTCAATCGCGTAGATAATTTCCTCTTTCTTGTATTGTATTGTATTGTATTGTATTGTATTGTATTGTATTGTATTGTAATGTATTGCATAATGCAGTGTGAATGATGAAAATCGTCCTGGCTCTATGAAAAAAAAAAAATCGAGAGCGAAAAAGGCGATTGTATCCTGGAATTCGGGGTCAGTAAAATAGTTCAATGCCACAGGTCAGCAAAGACAGCAGAATTATGGGTGGTTCGTGGACTTCTTGTGTTTCTACGACACTGGTAGAGCACAAGGATTTGGGGGTGAAAACTGTGGCAGATACAGGAAAATGACGGGTCACGTGGATCGTGCTGTAATATAAAAAGAAGCGGACACTGCATGGATCGGTCTCCGAATCAGACACAGTACGGGTCAAGGGCTGGTCAGTGCCATGAATGTTTTGGTCATGGCGGATCTTCTGACAAAAGACAGGGGCAGCTTTGAGTGTCATAAAAAAAAAATTCATATGACACCGGAATAGCTCAGTTGGTAGAGCGCCGGACTCGTGATCCTGTGGTTGTAGGTTCGAATTTCGGTACAGGGGAATTTTTCCTTCGGAGTTAACATTGGTTCTGACTCCTTTCCCCATACAGTCCTTCGAATGAGACTATAAACCGAGGTTCCGTGTGTGAACGCACGCACAACATCTTGCACACACGTCAAAATCCATCACCAACATTCGGAAGAGAAGGCCAGTTTGGCCGTTGGCATTGGTACACGATGACTTAGCATGCACCCTGCGTGAGAAATGAAAAGAATGAAAGAAAGAAGGAAATGGAGTGAACGATATTGACCGGATGACACGGGAAACGAATGAATGATGCGCCGACAGGAGCTCTTCAGTCGGCACTACCTAGGTAGGCAGCCCGTTGTGTAAACGAGAGAGTGTTTATTACACTGTGTGTAAAGCACTTAGAGCCCTAATCTTTAGAGAATAGGCGCTATAAAAAATTAACATTACTATTAAAAAAAAAATTCATCGTGTTTTGGGACCAGTCTGTTTACCGTGGATTGGGACCTGCACACGCATGCGGGATGGAGTCCCCCCCCCCCCCCCCCCCCCCCCCCCCCCCAGGGCGCCGCCTGTAGGCCAAGGAGGGGCCAAGTAACCCGTAGACAGTTCGACAGCGAAAGGAGGGGAAATAACCCAGAGACACTTTAACAGCGAAAGGAGGGGAAATAACCCCGGAGACAGTTTCACAGCGAAAGGAGGGAAAGTAACCCAGAGACAGTCTGACAGCGAACTGTCTGCCGGACCCAGGTCCATCCGTTGACAGACAACACGCGGCAGGCAGGCAGCCACCTCCCGTTTCTCTTTACACTCCTATCCATCACCATCCGTCTACCCACCCCCCCCCTCCCCGGCCTCTTCCCCACTCCTAAACTACCAACACTACCACCACCACCCCCCCCCCCACTCCTCCTCCATTGCTTCAAACTCCCAACACAGTCAAATCTCAAAGTGGCCTTCGACTCTTTCACAACAGCAGCGTTCTACAGCTGCTGAAATGCACAGGGGGTTTCCTTGCTTAAAAATGGAAAAGATTTTCATATCCCCGGTGTCTCTCTCTCTCTCTCTCTCTCTCTCTCTCTCTCTCTCTCTCTCTCTCCTCTCTCTCTCTCTCCTCCCCCCCCCCCCCCCTCTCTCTCTCTGTTTTTTTTTCTTGGTGGGAGGGGGAGAGGTCCTTACCTTTATCAAAAAAATCGGGGGGGGGGGGGGGGGGGGGGTTTTTTAAACGCAGAGCGTTCTACCACATTAATTTTTTTCATTTGTCAAAAAGCAGCTTTCATCTATGAAATTTAATATTCACGCGTGTTTTGTTAATACGTCACTTATGAGTTAAAGTTTTTTTTGTTTGTCTTTACCATGAACTGGGCCATGTCGAATCATAGGCTCCATCATGGACGCGTACAAACCCTCCCCACCACCTTCGTGTTTAGAGACATTTTGTGGCCCGTTCTTGCTGTAGTTTGCATGCCTAGGTCAAAAGGTACAGCAAGAAGGATTGGTCTGGAGTTTGGCGTGCATGTCGCTGCTTCAGTGTGGGGGGTCAAAGTGACCTGCCTTCCTTTGTAGCCACTAGTTACGTCTCCTGGCTTCACCTGGTTGTTCACACAACATCATCAAAATGTCTCTGCGCGTATCTGTGTGTGTGTGTGTGTGTGTGTGTGTGTGTGTGTGTGTACCTTCGTGTGTGTGTGTGTGTGTGTGTGTGTGTGTGTTGTGTGTGTGTGTGTGTGTTCGTGTGTGTGTGTGTGTGTGTGTGTGTGTGTGTGTGTGTATTTGCACGTGTGTGTGTGTGTGTGTGTGTGTGTGTGTGTGTGTGTGTGTGTGTGTGTATTCGCACGTATGTGTGTGTGTGTGTGTGTGTGTGTGTGTGTGTGTGTGCGTGTGTGCGCGCGCGCGCGCGTGTGTGTGTGTGTGTGTGTGTGTGTGTGTGTGTGCACGTGTGCGTGCGTGTGTGTGTGTGTGTGTGTGTGTGTGTGTGTGTGTGTGTCGGCACGTTTCGTGTGTGTGTGTGTGTGTGTGTGTGTGTGTGTGTGTACGTGTGTGTGTGCGCGTGTGTGTGTCGTGTGTGTGTGTGTGTGTGTGTGTGTGTGTGTGTGTGTGTTGGGAAGAATTGCGGAAGGGGGGGGGGGGGGGGGGGGGGGCTAAACAATCCTCAAGAGAGCCGATTTAAGGACAACATAACTGTTTGGTCTTTTTCAACTCAACGAGTCATGAAAGCTTTGTTCTTCTACTGTCAGAGACAACGCGGTGCTTTAGGTGTGCCTTGCCTCTTGACATCCTGTCAAACGGGACAGTCCATTATTAATGTGTCTGTACATCACACGAAACGACTGAATGGTTGTGGCGCTTTTTGTGCTCACATACACGCGCGAATGCACGTCTCCTAATCTCATATTCATACCTACATACATACAGACATACTCTCTCTCTCTCTCTCTCTCTCTCTCTCTCTCTCTCTCTCTCTCTCTCCCCCGAATGAAAAACGATTACATTTTGTGCTTTGTTACTCCCTTCCATTTCTCATGTCCCCCCCCCCCCCCTCTCTCTCTATTCTTGATCGCTTGTCATTATGTTACCATTGTACCTTCTTCGTATTTTCACGCAGTATAAAAAATGACAACTTTTTGTGCTTTGCTACTTCTTTCCATTTCTCATGTTCTCTCTCTCCCCCCCCCCCCCCCCCCCCCTTTCTCTTTATTCTTGATTGCGTGTTACTATGTTACATAGTACCTTTCTTCGTATTTTAATGCAGTATAAAAATGATTACATTTTGTGCTTTGTTACTTCTTTCCATTTCTCATGTTCTCTCCCCCCCTCCCTCCCCCTCCCCCTCTCTTTATTCTCAACTGAGTGTCACTATGTTACATTGTACCTTCTTCGTATTTTCATGCAGTATAAAAATGATTACATTTTGTGCTTTGCTACTACTTTCCATTTCTCATGTTCTCCCCCCCCCCCCCCCCCCCCCCCCCCCCCCTATTCTCAATTGCGTGTCACTATGTTACATTGTACCGTCTACATATTTTCATGCAGAATCAAAAACGATTACATTTTGTGCTTTGTTCACTTTTTTCCATTTCTGATGTTTCCCCCCCCCCCCCCCTCTCTCTCTCTCCTGATTTCCATGTCACTATGTTACATTGTTCTTTTTACGTATGTTCATGCCGTATCAAACTGAACTTCTCTCTGTGCTTTACAATTTCTTCCCATTTCTCACGTTATCCCGCTCCCTCACCCCCCCCCCCCCCCCACACTCTCTCTCCCTTCTCCCCCCTCACTCTCTCTCCTCCTTCCCTTCACGCTCTCTCCCCCCTCCCCCCCCCACCACCCCGTCTCTCTCTCTCTCTCCTCCTCCCTTTGTGTTCAAACTTTGTGTATACTTCGTCAAACTCATTTCATTGTCTGTTTTATGCATGCTAATCGTTGTCCATGATAGTACCCTTTTTCTGTGCCCCCCCCCCCCCCCCTACTCCTCTTCTTTCCCCTCATTATCTTTTCTTTCTTTTCTCTCGTTTTTTTTTTTTTCATTTGATATTCCACTGTCAATGTATGACAGATTTTAAAAAAAATTTTTATTCGTACATGATTTCATTTCACTGCATAATGATTTCATTTCACTGCATAGTGTATCCCTTCTCGGGACGAGGACTGGATGTACAAAAAACGCGTTGACCAGTGGTTATCTATCATGCTCGTAAATAAAGAATTCTCTCTCCCCTCTCTCTCTCTCTCTCTCTCTTTCGTCACACATGAACAGACATAATGTTGAGTGTAAGCGAGCGTTGACATACCTTTCCAGCTATCTGAGGCCTTCATGTTGTAGAGTCAACACGTAACGAGCAGTTCATACCACCAGACATCGGCCACACATCACAGCTTCTCCAACATGTCGATGGCACACGTCCGGACGTAGGCCCCAATTCACGCTATGGGAAAAGAAATCACTGGTTGATCACACACACACACACACACACACACACGCGCGCGCGCGCGCGCGCGCACACGCACGCGCGCACACACACACACACACACACACACACATACAGAAGCGCGTATGACACACACACACACACACACACACACACACAAGGGCGTATGATGTGTGGCGAAAACAACACACGGCGGATTCACTCAAGCGTTTCGGGGTTGTCAACTGCTGCTTTCTGGGTCCGGCGTTTCACAGGTATTGGGTGTTGAACCAAATTAATGACAAAGAAGACAGGTGTTCGGTATGGGACTGAAGTCGTTCACAGGTGCCCGGCGTCGACCTAGATAATTACTGAGAAGAGAGGCGTCACGTCAATGGGATTTTAATGTCAGCCAGAGGCCCTTAAGGACGCGATATATTGCAGACTGAAGTCGGCCTACTTGTGGCAGTTGTCACTGGCAATAACCCTAGAAAAGGAGACATTTATTAAGTTATATAAAGCATTTGTTAGGCCCCACGTTGAATTCGCTAATGTAATTTGGAGTCCTCGTCTCAAGAGACAGTCACAAATGATAGAAAATGTACAAAGACGAGATACTAAAATCCTGAAAGAGTGCAATAACTTGAACTATACAGAAAGATGACATTATCTCCAGTTACACTCACTCAAAGGTAGGGAATCAGAGGAGACCTAATTCAATTTAAAAAAAAAAAAAAAAAAAAAAAAAAAACCCGTCCCGTAATGCCAAGAGAGCCATTTTTTTTTCAGCCCAAGTCCGAAAGGCGTGTGCCCCCATGCCCGACCCCTCAAAAGCATGGTCTCCCAGGCCACGGTAAATCGTAGTCTGGCAGCACTCCAACGCCGACCACCCCACATCTCCAGGGACCGGGACCGCCCCCTGGCGACACTGGCTAGACCCGCCGTCACCCATGCGGCTGGAAGGTTCACTGCACCGCCTGACACTGACCTCTCACAGCAGTGTCCCTCAAAGGAGAGCAATCCACTTCTCCTTGTGTGTGATCGCTGCTATGCCACCTCGCAGTGAACTTGAAGAAGAGAGGTGTTCTGTATGAGACTTAAAATAGTGACCAGAAAAACAATGACAGGTGAATCTGCGGGAGAGATTACCAAAGACACCCCCCCCCCCCCCCCAGCTGTCCTCAAAGACGGGTTTCTTTGTGTTCTACCGTCAATAATCGGGGTCCAATACTGTCACATCGGGGTCCGATACCGTCATGTAGGTCACCATTCACAGGTGCTCTGAGAAGTCTGAAACAAACGCGGGTATACAAGTTGTCAGACCAGCTCACTCGACTGATAAAGGCCACAGCGAGGCTCAACTGGCCAGCAGAACCACACCAGTCCTCGCTCAGGTTTGTGTTTGTTTTTCAGAACCTCAGCGAGCAGATTCCGGGGAGCCAGCGAAGTGAGTCAACCCATAGGTGTCATTTTGTCTGAGAAGTCTGCAAAGTCATCTCCACGACGTCATGTCTAAAAAGTAAGTAAAGGACCTTCATGACCTCATGTCTAAGAAGTCACTAGAATATCCAAGATGTGACGTCTGAGAAGATTACGTCAGTGATATCGTCATCTTCATGCCACCGAGAAGATGTTTAATAGTCAGTGACGTCATCTTCATGCCATGTGAGAAACCGCCATATATTCCATGTAAGAGTTTTGAGGCCCTAGCAAATGAGATAATAAAGTTTACTTAACTGAGACCACTTGATTTCACATTAAACTGATAATTAATCAAAAGAGCAACCACCCATCAATTTTTTTTTTTTTTGGGGGGGGGGGGGGGGGGGGGGGGGGGGGGGGGGATTTCCACCGATGACACATTCACAATCTTCAATCACGTGACCTTGCACTTGGCTGACGTCACATGTCAGGCCTCTGCATTCACCCCTGACCCTACCTTCGCGCTAGTTGTCTTTCCCAAAATAGTCCCCTTCTCTCGATTTCAATCTGCTTGGAACCACCTGGCTTGTCCTTCGACGACCCATGAAAGAATACGAGGGGAATCCACTTTCAGACACAAAACAAAACTTCTCAAAGCAGTCCAACAGTGCCCGTCTATGAATACTCCGCTCCTTAAGCGAGCCCTTAGCGGATTAAGTTCTGGTGTGCAGCTACAAGTCCACGCGGGGTGCGGAAGGCGTGTGGTAGAGTCTAATCCTATTAATTCTGTGGTGCCGTGTTGTGAGCATTGTGTGAATGTATGTGGTTGTGAACTATCATCGTCACAGCACATTGCACCCTGCTCAGTTCAGGCTGACCTCCCCTGGGAACCCGTGGCGCTACGGGACAGTTTATACTGAATGCCAGACCAACAGATTTGTGGGAAGAGATAGGTCACCTTCTGAAAATCAGACAGATTCAGGCATAACTGACCATGAATCTGTGCCGAATTTACCAGTTAAACTGTTTTCTTAGAAAGTAAAAGAATTTGTACGATGAATTTGCCGATTACTAAAACGTTTTTTTTTTTCTCAACTCTGTTTTACGATAGGGTTTTCGGATTAAACTTTAAAATTAGAGGAAAGACCAGCTACCATGGCGAAGTGGTTAGTGTCGCAGACTCCGGGCTGGGAGGTCGTAAGTAAGATTTCTCTATCACAGCCATTTATTTATAGGATTTTTCTGCCCCAACCGGCTCCTATCCAGAGCTGACTTTGCTTAGGACTCAACTAAGCAGACTGGGACCACACAGTCTAGTTTCATTCATTGAATGGATGCGTCTCTGAGAGTGTTGCTTAAATTTCCTGACTAACACTGCAGGTGCCTGTGTTCGGGGGTGGGTGGGGGGGGGGGTGGGGGGGGGACTGGTTGGCGCCGGACTATATCATGCAAATACGCATAGAATACAGCCCTGTCGTGCAATCTCTGATCGAATGGTAGTCCATAGTATCATCTTTATCCTCATCGATCAGCATTAAAAAAAAAAAATGTTCAAGGTCTGCGGCCCCTCATGCTCGGCTAACGTGGTGATTCAGTTGTAACTTCTTCATTACGTCTATACTTTCGGTGAGGTTCTGTCGGGATCACCGGCATCAGTAAATTCATGCGACTGTCGTTGGACTGACATGGTGGCGCTCGCCCGGAGGGAGAGCTCACTCTAGCCGGCTCCACGATTAGTCAGTTGCTGTAGTCAGTAGGAGGCTTAGTAGACGGTGGTGCCTTTCGTATGTAAGATCAGAACGGGCACCACTGAACACCACGAAGTAACACAGCAGCAGAGACTACATAACAGGGCTGTACTCTGTGCGTACTTTCATGATATATCCCGGCGCCAACCAGGCCCGAAAAACACAGGCACCTGCAGTGTTGGGCAGGAAATTTAAGCAACACTCCCAGAAACGCATTCATTCAGTGGATGAAACTAGAGTGTGTGGTCCCAGTCTGGTGGATTGCTTCATGGCCACTTCACGCTGACTGCCCCCCTGTGGTTCGCCAATGCCTGGGCCGAGGCGGGACAAGCCAGGCTGTGGCTGTGGAACCGGAATGCGTGGCCTGGGTGCCACGCCACCAGAGCGACACGGAAGAGGACCCAGATAAAAGAAAAAGGTGGACAGATACTGACAGCACTAGTCGATTTGTGTCGGTGCAGTGGCCCGTTGTTATCAGTGGTATAAAGCTGGAATTTTGGTGCACCACAATGTGAAAATGTGTCTCTGTTGTTTGTTCTGATTATACCTGAATGACCTATGATCCTTTTTGTAACTTTTTCCATCCGCTACAAATTAAAAAAAAAAAGTTCCACTCAAATGTCTAAAAGTGATCGAACGTGGAAGATGCGCCTCAATCTTGCATGTCGTTTTGCTTTCATTTATTTCTTAGATTTACTTCTTGTGTTGTCTGTTGAAACATGATCACCGCATAACATCCTTCGCGCCCCAACCATTATCAAACCGAAAGAAATGATTAAGATTGTTATCATTTAAAGAGACTCATGACGCGTACCTCGTTTACAGACCACAACGGGCTGCCTATCTGGGTAGAGCCCACTGACACACGGCCTGCTAGCGGTTCATTCATTCAGTCGTTTTTTTCCTTGTCATTCAGGCAATCTCAGTCACTCGGTTTTTTCACACAGGATGCATGCTATATATATATATCATCCCTACCAACGGCCAAACTGGCCTTCTCTTCCGAAAGTTGGTGATGGGATTAGACGTGTGTGCAAGATGCTATGCGTGCGTTTACACAGGGAACCTCGGATTATGGCTTCATTAAAGGACTTTTCGAGAACTGAGTCAGAAGGAATGTTTTGTTTCGTTTTTTTTTTCTTTTCTTTTTTTTTTTTTTTTTTTTTTTTTTTAAAGGTTGGGCTTCCATCCTCCTCTTTTTTCCCCCAACAACAAGTAACCACAAATCTCACATATCACCCAGTTTGTACATTCTATTATTAATGGAGTTTCTCAGGTGGGATTTTAGTGTTTTGGGCGTTTCATACAAAGCATCAGCATTGATGTTTGTTCTATTGATTGGTAAAGTGATAGTTCACACTGTGTAAGAGAACCAATGTTAACTCTGCGGAGAAAATTCCTCTCCACCACCATCCTCCCCAGCCACACTGAAACGGCCCAGCACAGATTCGAACCAGCACTCCAGTGTCGCCTTGATAATAAGTCCGTCGCTCTATCAACTGAGCTATTGTATCTCAAGGGTGTGTGTGTGTGTGTGTGTGTGTGTGTGTGTGTGTGTGTGTGTGTGTGTGTGTGTGTGTGCGTGTTGCTGTTCTTCTTCTTCATCTTCTTCTTTTTTTTTTTTTCAATTTTTTCCCTTGTTTTTTTTTTCCATTTTAAGAGTTAATATGTACAATTGCACGACCGTTTGAGTCTCTACGTGTATATTCATCAATTAAAGGAACAGTCTTGTAGAATTCATCGCTCACCTCTAACCAAGTAGACCTACACCCCTCCTCTCTCACTTTCTGTGTGTGTGTGTGTGTGTGTGTGCGCGCGCGCGCGCAAACGCGTGTATGTGACGATTGCACGTAAACTAGATCCGTTACTTGTGTCACGGTTCCCATAGAAGACACATAACTGACAAATCATTTAGAACCTGTCCATTTCAACATCGTGTCACGGTTCCCATAGAAGACACATTACTGACAAAATTAATCATTTAGAACCTGTCCATTTTAACATTGTGTCACGGTTCCCATAGAAGACACATTACTGACAAATCATTTAGAACCTGTCCATTTTAACATTGTGTCACGGTTCCTATAGAAGACACATTACTGACAAATCATTTAGAACCTGTCCATTTTAACATTGTGTCACGGTTCCCATAGAAGACACATTACTGACAAATCATTTAGAACCTGTCCATTTCAACATTGTGTCACGGTTCCTATAGAAGACACATTACTGACAAATCATTTAGAACCTGTCCATTTCAAAATTGTGTCACGGTTCCCATAGAAGACACATTACTGACAAATCATTTAGAACCTGTCCATTTCAACAACGAGGTCCTCGAGTCAGATGACGCTGCCAAATGGACCGGGTACGCATCTGGTTTATGGCTTTGAAATTAATCCCTGTCCCCGTTCCAATAAACGCACACATATCCACCCGTATGTGCACCCTTATTTTGCATCTACTCCCCCCCCCCCCCCCCCCGTCTACCCTCCCCCCCCCCCCCCCCCCCCCCCCCGTCCCCCCCTTTCTGTGTATACTCACTCCTTCCCCACCCTTCTCTGCCCCGGGTTCCGCCCCTCCTCAATTTCCCTTCCCCCCCCTTCTGCGCATACCTACCCCCAGCTTCTAAGCTCCAGCTTTCGACCTCTGACCCTCCTTTATTCCCCACCACCTCTCTCTCTCTCTCTCTCTCTCTCTGTCTCTCTCTCTCTCTCTCTCTCTCTCTCTCTCTCTCAGTCGTCCCTTCCTCTGTGTTCTGAATGTCGTGTCGGCCCCCTACACTTTTGTCGAATTAACTTTCACTGTCTGTTTTATTACATGCAAAATGTTTTGTCCATTATTGTACCTTTCTAAATGCCCCCTCCTCTTCTTCCTCCCTCGTTTTCTTTCTTTTCTCTTCTTTTTTTTTTCATTTTGTGATATTTCATTATCATTGCACAAACGACTGGTTGTTGTTCATACATTATTTCATCACTGCATATTGTAGTCCCTACTCGGGGCGAGGACTGGATGCAAGGAAAAGCATCAGTCCTCATCTATTCTCTTCATAAATGAAGGATTTATCTCTCTCTTTCTCTCTCTTGAGCAAAATTCATTTCAAACCCCTCTTCCTCACAATTTCTCCCAAGATTCAGCGCCTGTCGTACGCCTCCCTCCTCCCCCCCCCCCCCCCCCCATTCCCCTCTTTCTCAGTCCCTCCTTATCTCCCATTCCCTCTTTTCGCGTTTCCCTGCCCCTGTCCTTCCAACCCATACCTGTTCGCTTGGTGCGCCATTATGTGCTGGATGTGGGATTACGTGCACATGGCCAGAACTACATACATCTTTATTTCATTTCTATCTCCCCATCGCGCCCCCCCCCCCCCCCCCCCCCTCCAACTTTGGCCCGGTCCTGTGTAGCTTCCCCATCACTCTCTCCGTGCTCCCTTCTCCCCATCCCTCCCCCCACACCACCCCCCCCCCCCCCCCCCCCCCCCCCCCCACACACCTTTCTATGAACATTTATTTCTTTTTTTTGTGTTTCACGTGCGATAATTGTTCGCTCAACAATGACAGAACACGGGTGGTGTGTGTGTGTGTGTGTGTGTGTGTGTGTGTGTGTGTGTGTGTGTGTGTGTGTGTGTGTGCGAAATATCGGTATCTGACCAGGAGTTATATGTTAGTGAGCTTCCTCCATATTGGAGATGGTCTCCCGCTTAGGAGACTATAAGCTTGCTAAAGGTTCATTTTTTGAGAAGCATTTATTATGCCCCACTCACCCACTCAAGCACATACTGTCACTTAGGCAGAATCATCTACCACTGCAGATATGAAGGCTTATCACCCCCCCTATTTCTACAATCTGATACATAAGAGCAAGCTTTGTTTATAATTCAATATTTCTTGCAGTCATTGCAACACCTAGCTGCTCTGTAAAAGTTGCTGGAATGGTGCTCGGTACTTATCCTTGGGAATTATTGTTTTCTTTATATATATATATATATATATATATATATATATATATATATATATATATATATATATATATATATATAGATAGATAGATAGATAGATAGAGAGAGAGAGAGAGAGAGAGAGAGAGAGAGAGAGAGAGAGAGAGAGAGAGAGAGAGAGAATAACGACACATTTCACCGCTAACACTAACACGTCCAGCAAAGAATGGTATTGGCAAACAGCAGTGCTGAATGTGTCACAGCAAGCGCCTGTACCAGGACTGCACTATACTCGCGACCGAGTTGCCAGTCCTGACGGACCGCGGTGGTCTGCACCGCCGGCGATTCGCCCCGCTCTGTGCCAGCAGTGTGGCAGCGGGTCAGTCACAACAGTGACGTCGACAAGGCCCTATAGGCGCTTGACTTTTGAACATCTTTATTGCGCTCGCTTTGTCCACAGGTGTTCCACTTGCAGTCCCTTTTCTTTCTGGTCATTCTGCCTATAGTGGGTCTACTTTCAATCAATTTCATTCTGGTCATTCTGTCCATAGAGGTTCTACTTTCAATCTATTTCATTCTGCCCATAGTGGTTCTACTTTCGATCTATTTCATTTTGGTTGTCCTGGTCATAGGGGTTCCAATTTCAATCTATTTAGTCATTGTGGAGGTAGAAGCAACGACACATACACTCCACTGGCTCTCATCCACACTCTAGTTTAAAACTCAACAAGCCATGTCACAGACTGACTCCATGAACGTACATCAAACAGCAGAGAGTGGAATGGGAAGCCCTGCTTGGCCAGAAGTAATGCGCATCCTTCCATTGGAGAGACTCAAATGGATGTACCGCCCTAGACATGCAAGGGTTAATGGATGAGAGAGTAGACACATTGGCAGGCTAGGCAACGATAATCACTGGATTACAGCCTGGCTGATCGGATGGGATAAGAAATCTAAAGTCATCACCTGAACAGACAAGTCAACATATCATAGACGAACTTTCAGATCTGAACATTAAGAGAGGATACGGCCACACATCCAGACTTAAAGGAAGAACAAGAAACGTCACCGACCAAACAAATACTGGAATAATCTCAAGGCCAACACGACAGAGACTCCTAAAGATTGGCACACACTCGTACTGGGCCTTTCCCATAACAGACACAAACGATCAAACATGTGTCACCGAGATAAGACTTTGGATCTCGGAGACCCCAGTGTATACTGTAGATGTGTGTGCGCTGGTAGGTGTGCATCAGTGGAGCGATGCAGGTGTGTGGAGAGTCCACAGATGTGAGTGTGTATGCTTGGTGTGTGTGTGTGTGTGTGTGTGTGTGTGTGTGTGTGTGTGTGTGTGTGTGTGTGGTTGGTTGTTGTGTTGTTGTGTGCATGATTGTTAATATGTTTTTTTCATTGTTCTTGTTACCAAGCCACCTTCTGAACCTTCATTTCCCACAAATAATCAGAGGCACACGCATGCACGCACACAAACACCCCACACACACGCGCGAGCATGTGCTGGCGCTTACACGCACACACATGCATGCATGCATACATACACACTTGCGCACGTACATCCACACACGTGCGCGCACGTACACACACACACACACACACACACACACACACACGTATATACGCCCATATACACGGGGACACAAACATACACCCATATAAGTACACATACATTATGCAGATGCATGCTTTCAGTAGTAGTATGTTCATAAGCCCCCCCCCCCCCCCCCCCCCCCCCCCCCCCCGACCACACATACACACCACACACACACGCACGTGCACTCGTTGGGTAATCAATTCATCCATCCAGTCTATTTTTGTTTGGGACCGTTCTGTCCAAGGCGCCCCACTTTCAACACATCCATCTTATTCTCCTGGTTCGTCCATAGGCGCATGTCTGTAAAATCTTTGTTCCGGTTTTTTTTTTTTTTTTTTTTTGTTTTGTGCTCAGTGGATCTACTGCGGGCTGCCTGTTGACGACGTGATGCTGGTGGATGCCTGGCTCTGCTATGCTGAGGGTGCCGCAGCACGACCTTAGTGTGGCTGTGTGTGGACGAGTCGGCGGAGTGAGCAGCAATTGGATACGGGACACAAATATAAGACAGCGGTCATAACAATAAAAAACAATAATAATAATAATAATAATAATAATAATAATTATTATTATTATAACTATCATATCATAGTTATTGCTATTATTATTTATTACTGTTATTGTTATCATCATCATCATTACTATTATCATAATCATTATCATCATCATTACATCATAGCTGAATAAACAAAGAATTGAAAAAAAAAAAAAAAAAAAAAAAAACAACATAATGATAGAATTACGAACAGAAAAGTGAGTAGTAACACTTCTTATAGTGTTGGTCTGCCTATATTTGTGGTCACGTGTCTTCAGACATCTCGCAGCACTGTGCACTGCAGACAGTCTGTATGGCTGTGGACTGTGTACTGCAGACAGTCTGTGTGGCTGTGGACTGTGTACTGCAGACAGTCTGTATGGCTGTGGACTGTGTACTGCAGACAGTCTGTGTGGCTGTGGACTGTGTACTGCAGACAGTCTGTATGGCTGTGGACTGTGCACTGCAGACAGTCTGTATGGCTGTGGACTGTGTACTGCAGTCTGTATGGCTGTGGACTATGGACTGTAGTCTGTATGGCTGTGGACTGTGTACTGTAGACAGTCTTTGTGGCTGTGGACTGCAGTCTGTATGGCTGTGGACTGTGTACTGCAGACAGACTGTATGGCTGTGGGCTGTGTACTGCAGACAGTCTGTATGGCTGTGGACTGTGCACTGCAGACAATCTGTATGGCTGTGGACTATGGACTGCAGTCTGTATGGCTGTGGACTGTGTACTGCAGACAGTCTGTATGGCTGTGGACTGTGTATTGCAGACAGTCTGTATGGCTGTGGACTGTGTGTGTACTGCAGTCTGCATGGCTGTGGACTGTGTACTGTATGGATGTGGACTGTGTATTGTAGTCTGTATGTCTGTGGACTGTAGTCTGTATGGCTGTGGACTGTGTACTGCAGTCTGCATGGCTGTGGACTGTGTACTGTATGGCTGTGGACTGTGTACTGCAGACAGTCTGTATGGCTGTGGACTGTAGTCTGTATGGCTGTGGACTGTGTACTG
>JADBJO010005205.1:192281-194781 GCA_016801955.1 Conus betulinus
TGTGGGGGGGGGGGGGGGGGGGAGTGAGTGGAGCGGATGTCAAGTTGTGTCTTTGCCGCTGGAAACACAGCTTGTTGCAGGCTAGTAACATCGCAACAACTGCTGCTCTGTAGCTCGGGTGCTATTCCATAAAACGGCCTGAATGATCCTCCAAGACTTGCCGCGTGGCACTATCACTGCGACTATGTCTATTAGCCTACTATGTCAATAGACAGTGAGATTGGGTCAACAGAAAACCAACCAGACACCCTGAAAGAAAAAAAAGCGTTCATTCGCACGGGACCCGGGGACCAGCATTATACCAACTTCATGTTTACGGCACCGCTTACCTCTGTTGAAGACTTGTGGGGTTGTTTGTAGGTAGACTGTCAAAATCCACGCGCTCAGACAGCGCAAAAGCTGCAGGCCATGCATGTTATCGCTGAGCGAGTGCAGGCCAGTGTTTTGTCGTCTGCATGTTTTCCATGATTTGTGTGTCGTTTGCACACGGCACGCCGTTAATGCTATCAATGTCACCAAGGTGAGTTACGTTCAGTGAATATGACGTAAGCTTACCTTTGTTTTTGTTTTTGTTTGTTTGTTTGGTGTTTTTTTTTAACTTGCTAGGAATTTGACAGAATGTGGAAGACAACAACTTTGGTGACGGTGGACGCGATAGCCCCCCCCCCCCCCCCCCCCCCCCCCCCCCCCCCTTCTCCAGAAGCCATTCTAACGACGGATATTGTTGACGACGTTGTCTAGTCTTTTTTTTTTTTTCTTCTTCTACGTTCCATGTCCTGCGCATAATTCCGTGGTGTTCAGTGTCTAGAAGTGCCTGTTTTTTTTGTTTCATTTTGTTTTCTTCTTGTTTTGTTCTATTTCATAACATCATAATTATTTAGGGGGGGGGGGGGGGGGGGGGGGGGGGGGGGGGGGGGGGGGGGGGGACTATTTTTTGTTTTTGACAGCCAATGACAACCAAAGTGCTATATGGTGCAGGCTTGTACTTTTCTACGTAGGGGAGGACGTTCGTTCCTTGACTATTTGGGAAAGAAAATGGCTCTGCTGAGCCACCCACCCACCCATCCACCATCTCCACCACCCGAATTCCTCTCCGCCCCCTTGCCTCTACTGCACACACAGTCTATCAATTTTTTTTTTTTTTTTTTTTTTTTTAAGATAAGACTTCAGATAGGTCGTGTTAGGTTCAGGTTCGGATAACGGACAGGATAAGATAGGTTAATGTTCTGGTTAGGGTTAGGTTAGATGAGGTCAGGTTCTGGTTAGGGTTAGGATTAGACGAGGTCAGTGTTCTGGTTAGGGATAGGATTAGATTAGGTCAGTGTTCTGGTTAGGGATAGGATTAGATTAGGTCAGTGTTCTGGTTAGGGATAGGATTAGATTAGGTCAGTGTTCTGGTTAGGGATAAGATTAGATTAGGTCAGTGTTCTGGTTAGGGATAGGATTAGATGGGGTCAGTGTTCTGGTAAGGGATAGGATTAGATGAGGTCAGTGTTCTGGTTAGGGACAGGATTAGATGAGGTCAGCGTTCTGGTTAGGGACAGTGATTAGAGGGAGGTCAGTGTTCTGGTTAGGGACAGGATTAGATGAGGTCAGGTGGTTTAGTTAGGACTGGGATCCTGCCCTCCTCCGACCGGAGTTGGACAGTCTGACCAACGTCCTCACCTGCGATGCGGGCATCGCCCTCGCCGTCTTCTGTCAGTCCCCGAAAGGTGCAGCAAGCAGAACGGGCACCTGCTCTTCCGCCTCAGGCAGGGACTGGCATTCATGAGCACACAGCTATGCAGCCAAGGGTCGGGGAGTGACAGTGCCCGCTGAACGCAGCCCCGGTCCACGTGTCGCCCACTACCTGTAATGTCACTGTACGGGACAGGGGGGTGTGCAGTGAAAATATCTCGCTCTTTATATCCTGGGCTCTTGGAAGGGGATGACACGGGCCGTGTATGAAATGTCCACCTTTTACTGAAGACCAACGTGTGTGTGTGTGTGTGTGTGTGTGTGTGTGTGTGTGTGTGTGTGTGTGTGTGTCTCTCTCTCTCTCTCTCTCCCTCCCCTCTCTCTCTCTCTCTCTCTCTCTCTCTCCTCTCTCTATCTGCATGAATGATATATTTCATTATATAGAGAGAGAAAGAGAAACAACCTCACACACACACACAACATATATATACATATATATATATATATATATATATATATATATATATATATATGTGTGTGTGTGTGTGTGTGTGTGTGTGTGTGTGCGCGTGTGTGTATGTTTGTGTTAGGCAGAATTATCTACCACTGCAGAAATGAATGCTTATCTCCCCTTTTTTCTTCAATCTAAGACATCAGAGCGAGCTTTGTCTAACGATAATTCTATATTTCTTGCAGAGATATGAATCTCCCCCTATTTCTTCAGTCTAAGACATGAGCGAGCTTTGTTTCTAAATCTATGTTTCTTGCAGACATGACTGCTTATCTCCCCCTATTTCTTCAATCTAAGACATAAGAGCGAGCT
>JADBJO010005205.1:202281-207513 GCA_016801955.1 Conus betulinus
GTGTGTGTGTGTGTGTGTGTGTGTGTGTGTGACAGAGTGAGCGCGCGCGCGCGCGTGCGTATGTGTGTATGTATGTATGTATGTATGTATGTTTGTGTGTGTGTGTGTGTGTGTGTGTGTGTGTGTGTGTGTGTGTGTGTGTGTGTGTGTGTGTGTGTGTTCATCAGTGGGGTAATGCCAGCGGGTTAATAATTGTAAGCAATCGAGAAATCATTACAACAGCATTTTAATGTATACGGCCAAGGCTCTTGTTCTCTATTGGCAAAATATCTGAGGCCAAATGAAGTAGAAATGGACGAAATCACAAAAGTATTGGCATGTTAAAAAAAATACAGCCAGTGTATTCTCCTTTCACACTGCCATCTTTTTATCCCTGAGTTTTCGTTTCATACAATTGAAATCATTAGAAATGCAACTGGTCATCAACCTTCAATCCCCCATCCTCTCAAAATATTAAAAATGCCAATTGCATTCCATCATCTGTGTTTTGTCCTGTTTGTGAGAAAGACTTTCTGAAGCAAGCCGCACTCCGGACTTGTGATCTACATCCTCTGCCCATTCCACTGCTCAAGGAGTGTTGGAATGATCTGTCAGTGTTGGCTGTGTCGTTTAGATCTAACCTCACTGGTGCTTTAGCCCAATCCATGTAAGATACCAATGTTGTAAAATCCTGGATAATGTTTAAGAGCAGGAGCTGTGCGGTGGTGAGACCGAGATTATCTCTACGCCGATCAGATTCATTACTATATGATTTTATCTCTTATTTCTATGACTATATACAACTCCACTATTTGGTTTATAATGGTAGCACTGTGCCTTGATTGTGTGATCACGCCTTTGTTCACTGTCAGTTCCAATGTCTTTTTCTCGTCTTCTTTTGCTTTTTATTCTGCTCTGTATACCAGTCTTGAACACCAAATAAAAACAAAAGCAAACCTACTGTATTTCTTTTCCATCACACATGTGTGCGTGTGTGTGTATGTGTGTGTGTGTGTGTGTGTGTGTGTGTGTGTGTGTGTGTGTGTGTGTGTGTGTGTGTGTGTTCGCGTGTGTGTGCGTGTGTGTGTGTGTGTGTGTGTGTGTGTGTGTGTGTGTGTGTGTGTGTGTGTGTGTGTGCGCGCGCGTGTGTGTGTGTGTTTGCGTGCGTGCGTGTGTGTGTGTGTGTGTGTGTGTGTGTGTGTGTGTGTGTGTGTGTGCGTGTGCAGAAGTGCGTGTACATGTGTGCGTGAGAGTAATTTGTGGATTTGTGTGAGCGCACACATGTATTTGTATATATATATATATATATATATATATATATATATATATATGTATACATGTATCTGTGTATATGTGTTTGTCTTTGTATGTGGGCGTACGCATGTGCGTGTGTGTATGCATTTGTGTGCTCATGTGTATGCGTATATCTGCGCACGCGTGTGGGTGTGGGAGTGCAATGCAGGGATGTGTATATGTGTGTGCGTATGAGCAAGCGAATGTACGTGTACACGTGTGTGTGTGTGTGTGTGTGTGTGTGTGTGTGTGTGTGTGTGTGTGTGTGCCGTGACTGCATGCGTGAATGTTCAGAAGATGACTTTCAATCAAGAACAAGAACAAGACCATCAAATACAATATTTACGTGCACGCGCACAGGCGTGTGTGAGCACACACAAACCCATAACAATAAGAACAGCTCCTTCGCCTCACACACACCTCACGCGCACACAGACACACAGACACACAGTGTCAGGGTCAAAGTCCTGATCCAGTTTTTATTTTGATAGGTCCGTTTCCAGGGTCCAATTTTTTATTTTCCAGTTGTTGTCGGCAAGTTTTTCGCCGAGGTGAAAATTGATAAATGGCCTGTCCCATGTGTAAGATTAGCATAAGGGTGTAGTAGGTGGTAAGTTGTGTTGGTTCAGTGATATTGGTTGATTGTGGTTAACGCTTTTTCCCCTGTGATTTAGGATGGTCCTGGAAGGAAGGGTTTGTCAGACTTGCAGACGACACTTTTACTACTAGCGAGAGTAGGAACAAGATGTGTGTTTGACACAGGAGATTTTGTGAAAGTATAATTTTGTGTCATATTCATTTTTTTTTTTGTTAAATGTATGTAATTTGAAGACCTGTGTTCAGTCAATAACTGAACTGGAAACAAAGGAATCAATAATTTCTAATTTGTTGAAAGATTTAAACATTAGATCTTTACTGTAGTAGTACAGTAAATTCTTTTGGGCCAAGTGTGTTTGACACAGATATTTTGCTTTGCAGTAGTAGTACTGTGATAACTATCTTGTGAATGTGAGCAAGGTCCTGTCACGGAATAGTATGGTAAGTGTAGGAAATTCTTGTTGGTTTGTTTTGTTTAAATTGTGGTTAAATTAAAATATGACATTTATTGTAGTGTAAGAGTTGTTAAATAGTTGGTATGTGGTTTGGTATTGGTGCGAATGAATAATTTTGTGAAGGGCATGTTGTACAATTAGTAATGTGATAATATGTAATTGATTTTTAATATTAAATATATTTTATTTTAAAGTTGGAAGTTGTAGAATACCAAGGGTTCTGCACTGCTGGAGAGACTGCTGAGACTTTCCTAAATATATTTGATGGTGGAATTCAGATTGGAGACTAGTATTGTCTTATTGTTTTGATGTTGACTGGAAGGACTGAAAGTATAGCAGGTTAAAGGGATAGGAAGATGATAGATAATTTTACTAATTTTATAGATAATTTTATTTTAATGGTTTACTTATTTTATATTGATAAAACAAAAAATTAAAGGTTGATAGTTACTGGGTTTATGTTGTGTTGAACAGTTAATTGAAATATGTTTAAATTTATGTGTAAAATGTAGTACAAAATATTTGTAGTGGATTTTTTGGACAATAGGTTATTAGATTGTTGATGGGTTATGGTTTGGGTGTTTTCCCATGTTTTTTTTGTTGACTGAGCTGACAATTGGCTTAGTCCATAAATAAAAGAAAGTTTAATAGAAACTATATGGAGGAAGCCCCTGTGCTTCCAGATTTGCTGTTGCTGTTGCTGTTGTTGTTCATGATGCTGCCATGCGGGTGTCGTTGAAGTGGGTCTCTGCTACGCTACAGTCAGGGTTCTCAAGTTACGCTACTTGGAGGAGGAACTGTGTGTGTGTGCTGGTGAACAATGGGTTCTGCATCTGAGTTCAAGACATCCTAGAACTGGAGACTACTGCATCGCTACAGAACAATTAGCTAAGTAAAACTTTAGTCTTCGGACTCTAAGACAATATTGTTGGCTATGATGAGAGCGACTCCGGGTCGCTAGTATTTGTTTTTATTTTTTTGGTTATGGGGGGGTGCTAAAAGATTAATGATAAATAAATATTGTGAAATTTAAAGTTTGTGTGGTCACCCTAATTGTGAGAATGTTGTTTGTTTAAATATTGTCCTGTTCTATGTTTTAAATCTGTTACCTGTTAGAGGTAAACCAAATTCTTGAAGAAGAAATATTTTTGCACAGACTCTATTATTGAAATACCCTAGACTACTGTTAAGAGTTTGTGACAAAAATTATGGGGGCTCGTCTGGGATATTGATCCAAGAGGTTCCTGTTGTTTTTGCCTACTGCTAGTTAGCAGAAAGTATATTGTGGTTATTTTAGTTGATGATTTGTTGGAATTTGTATTGCAGGGAAGACACTTGGTTTTGTAGTGTTGTTAGGACATGTATATATATTTTTTTCCTCTGTTGTGCATTTATTTTAGAGTTGGAAATTTTGTTGTTGGGATGGCAGAAGTTTATCCTACTCCTGGAGCTACTCCAGTGGGTCGTGGCCGTGGTCACGGCTGAGAGGATAGATCTCATCAGTTTATTCTTGGAAGTCCTATGGCAAGGTTTAGAATGGAGGGTGAACAGATGGGGTTAACTGGCAGAGAACTTGCTCAGTTTGTTACTGACTGTGAAAACAGATTATTGAGGCAGAAAGAGGTTGAAGCTGAAATAGCTTTGAAAGAGCGAGAACTGCAGCTGAAAATGCAGGCGTCTTCATTTAGTCATGGGGATAGTCGGGAGTTTGAGAGGGTCAAACTTGACATGCCATTTTTTGAAGATGGTGATGATATTGATAGCCATCTTTGTCAGTTCGAACGTCTCGCAAAGTTGCAGGATTGGAAGCCGAGTACTTGGGCAGTGCGATTGGGCGCTTTGTTGAAAGGCAAGTCAAGAGAGGTTTATACTGGTTTGTCGGAGGATGAGGTGCACAGTTATACTGTTCTGAAAACTGCTCTGTTTAAGGCATTACCAGATTTCAGCGGAGACTTATCGTCACAAATTCCGCAGAGTTTGGAAAGAACCAGAGAGAGACTTACCAGCGTTATGTGGCAAAACTGAAGTTGTGGGTGGAAAGGTGGCTACAGTTGTCAGAACGTAGAGCTACTTTTGATGAACTTCTGGATTTAGTGCTCATGGAACAGTTTTTGGAGAGTTTGTCAGCGGATTTGGCAACTTTCATCCGGGAGAGAAAACCGAAGTCTATGCAAGAGGCTGCAGATTTGGCCGAGATATACTCTGAAGCTCACAGGGGAAAGAATGAAGTTAGTAAAGGGGGACTACCTTCTGGTTCAAGGGGTTCAGTAGGCCAGAAACAGGGTTTTTCAAAACCCAGCAAGGAAATCATGTGTCATCACTGCAAGAAAAGGGGACATAAAAAAGTGGATTGTTTTCTTTGGAAAAAAGAAAAGGAAAAATCAGGGATAAAAGCAGTTATTACAACCATGTGACTGGGTTCACATGATTCTAGTCATGTTGATGAATTGTGTCAGGCTTGTTCAGAAAAACCTTTTGTGCCAAGATGTACGGCTAAAGTTGGGTCAAAGGACATTGAGGCTTTGAGAGATACAGGGGCAGAACTTTTTGTGGTGAAGAAAGATTTGGTGGCTGAGAATCGGTTGACGGGAGAGACACTGAAAGTCATGTTGGCAGATTCCAGTAGTGGTCAGGAACTACCTATTGGGTGGATAGATATTCAGTCTCCATTTTTCACAGGAACTACCAAGGCTGTACTGATGGAAAAACCAGTGGTAGATTTACTCATTGGAAACAAGGCAGTTGGTCGGGATGGAGAGGAAGTGTCTGTACCTGTGTACAAAGCGGTGAAGTCAGTGTCGGTATTGACTCGGGCTCAGGCAGCGAAACAGAAAAAGTCATTTGTTCCTTTGAAACCTTCTAGAAACTCTGGAAAATCTGGGCAGGTATTGTTTTGAAGAAAGTCGGG
>JADBJO010005206.1:0-2500 GCA_016801955.1 Conus betulinus
TGTTTATCATGACAGCTACCTGTACACATGTTTCAAGTGCAATCAGTGTGACATGACAGCAACTTGTAACACTGTGTTCCCTGTGTTGCCAGTTTTACATCACAGTTGCCGGTGTAACTGTCTCCTGTATGGTCACTTTTTCACTTACCTGTACAAACGTGCCTCCTGTGTAGCCAGTGTTACAGGGGCCACACTCTCCTGACTCTTCACTACACTGTTGATTGGGACATCCCGGGAACAGGCTGTGGAACACTGGTCCCCGTGCCATCCATCAAGCACCCTGGACATATAAACACTGAATACGACCTTCTGAGCTCGAATGGACGGAATTCCATGCAAGACAATCATAAAAGTAAAGAATAGTAGCATGATGGTACAACTACAAACAAATGCATAATGTACAACAAGAGAATGTAACAATGGAATAAAACAGATGAACCTGTAACATGATGATGTAAAACAATGGCAAAGAATAGAGTGACCTGTCACATTGAGATTGTAAAAACTGGTAACGAAAAGTATAACACATAACACAATATGTAACAATGGGTAATGAGCAGTATAACCTGTCATATGATGATGCAACAATGGCAAAGGATAGAGTGACCTGTCACATTTAGACCGGTAAAGCTGGTAACGTAATGCGTAACATATAAAACAATATGTAACAATGGTGACGAGCACTATATCCTCTCATATGATGATGCAACAACAATAGCACAGAATATGGACTTGAATATGTGATGATATAACAATAGCAGGATATGAACTGGATTATGATGATGTAATAATGGCACAGAAGAGGGAGACCTATGACATGACGTTTCAAAATGGCAAAGAACAGTATGACTTGTAACAAGATCATATAGATATAGCATGGAACAGACTGCCATTTTTTGGCATGGAACAGTCTGCCATATTGGTATAGAACGACTGCCATTTTGGCATGGTACAGACTGCCCTTTTGGCATGGAACAATCTGCCATTTTAGCATGTGACACAAATTGTACTTTTGGCATGGAACAGACTGCCATTTTGGCATGGAACAGACTGCCCTTTTGGCATGGACAGACTGCCATTTTAGCATGGAACAGACTGCCCTTTTGGCATGGAACAGATTGCCCTTTTGGCATGGAACAGACTGCCCGTTTTGGCATGAACAGACTGCCCTTTTGGCATGGAACAGACTGCCCGTTTGGCATGGAACAGACTGCCCTTTTGGCATGGAACAAACTGCCATTTTGCATGTAACAGACTGCCCTTTGGCATAGAACAGACTGCCATTTTGGCATGTAACAGACTGCCCGTTTGGCATGGAACAGACTGCCCTTTCGGCATGGAACAGACTGCCCTTTTGGCATGGAAGAGATTGGCCTTTTTGGCATGGAACAGACTGCCCTTTTGGCATGGAGCAGACTGCCCTTTTGGCATGGAACAGACTGCCCTTTTAGCATGGAACAGACTGCCCTGTAAGATGCCAATGTATAATGCAAGCAGCAGTATTCTCTGTGACAGGAAGATGTGATGATAGCCATTAACAGAACAAGCTGCTATATGGCATTTGTTTTTAAACATGTAAGAATGAGGGAAAGAAGTTAATTCTAAACCAGTGAACTATTGACCTCTCCACAGCTCCAATGGTATTTCACTCTCCCACCTCTCCAAATGGTATTTCACTCTCCCGCCTCTCCAAATGGATTTCACTCTCTCCCGCCTCTCCGGATGGTATTTCACTCTCCCGCCTCTCCAAATGGTATTCACTCTCCCGCCTCTCCGGATGGTTATTTCCACTCTCCCCGCCTCTCCAAAAGGTATTTTACTGTCCCCACTTCTCCAAATGGTATTTCACTCTCTCCCGCCTCTCCGCTTACGTCGGAAGGTCAGGGGACCGATGTTGTTTTCAGTGAAGGTTACGACGTTTTGTGTGGAGGGGCCGTCATTCCCAGACAGCACAGGCCTGGTCAGCTCTCCTACTGCCTCACAGTGTGTGGAGGGGACATCACTCCCAGACAGCAGCAGGCCTGGAGGCCTCTTCAGCTCTCCTACTTGCCCTCACAGTGTTGTGAGAGAACGTCCTTGATAACGGTGTCTGAACACGCCAGTAGGGACAAGGCGTTGTTTGAACAGGTAGGGTTTGTCATACAACGACTTCTAATTCCTTTCCTTTGTTTTGTCAGTAGGATAAGGGCGTTGTTTGAACAGGTAAGCATTGTCATACAACGACTTCTAATGCCTTTCTCTTTGTTTTTGTCAGTAGGGACAAGGCGTTGTTTGAACAGGTAAGCATTGTCATAAAACGACTTCTAATGCCCTTTCTCTTTGTTTTTGTCAGTAGGGACAAGGCGTTTGTTGGAACAGGTAAGCATTGTCATACAACGACTTCTACTTGCTGTTTACTTGTTTTGTCAGTAGGGATAAGGTGTTGTTGGAACAGGAAAGGTTTGTCATCAAACGACTTCTAATTCCTTTTTTCTTGTGTCGCCAGTGTTTACGCTGTAAA
>JADBJO010005206.1:7500-15000 GCA_016801955.1 Conus betulinus
CAACGCCTTCAACTACATTAAAAAAACTACGTACAAGAGAGTATTATAGATGGAAGCAACGTGGAAAGGATGACACTGCTTAAGGAACACTACCAGCAGTACATGTTTGCGAGGTCCCACGAGTTTTTCAATAAATACTACAGAGTCTATAAACTAAAGAACAAACTGGTTAAAGAGTTTGGCTCAAAACTTCAATTCTGGCAACCAACCTACAAACAGCGAATTTGTGTTCTCTTCAGTTGTTCCAAAAGGTTTGGCTGTTGAATCTGCATTTGAATCAGCGGCATCAGACTTAAAGAGACTGGATGAAGCAGCATTTTGTGCTTCGCAGACATATCCAGAGTGCACAGCTTGAGTCACACTCCCAATGCCATGGCCACCAACTGCACAGTTTTTCTCCTGAGTGATGCAATTGGTCCACCCCAAACTCTTCTTAACTTTCTCTCTCTAGTTTGTCACAGGAAAAAAAATTCAAAGACATTTCAGGGAGACGTGAAAGAAATGTGAAATCGTTTGCCCAGGATCTCTGCCAGGCTTCTTAAGGTGGGAGTTGGCTGATGTTTTAAGCACCTTCTCATTGCTATGACACAGACACAATCACAGGCAGTGCAGTTGTTACTCTTAACCATCGTTTGGGCCACTCGGCATCTTATTCGTTGCTGTTGGAACTGGAAAACTGCAATGTGCAGAAGTATCACTGACAGAAACACTGTTCTGCCGCCGCCAGCAATCATTCCAGACAATAGCGCCGTCTGGTGCTGGAACAACGCACACAGCTCATGGTGTGATCATTCAGGTTTTCAAGAGACAGTGCAACGGTTTTCTTCTGTGCCAAAGACAAAAGAAAGATCAGCAATGTGCAGACCAAAGAAAATCGAGCCTTGTTTTGCAAAAGCTCACGCAGAGCCCAACCTGGTCGTTACAAACACTAAAGTTAAGACCAGAGAGACGTCTTCTGCAAAGCTAGCGGATTCGCTGTGGATATGCTGCCGGGCACAGGCAATCTGTTCCATCATGGGCAGGTTGGGTTTCTCTCACAAGTACCAAAAGAAGACAGCCAGCTGTCTCCCGTAGAATACATGGCCCCTGTCTTTGCCCCAATTACAGACAATGCCACAGTTCAACACATCCTCAAACTCTCGATGGAAGCATCAAAAGAGGTTGGGCGAAACTGCACCCATCGTGACGTTTGACTTGGCTGCAGCGAAGAAATCTTACGCCATTGTGTGGCAAAATCCCGCCCTCTTTTGGAAACATTGTCGTTAGAATAGGGAATTTTCATTTGACGTGTGACTACATGGGGGCTCTGGAAAGAGTCTTCGATGCAGTGGATTTGAAGAAATCCTCATTGAGTCAGGCATCTGTGCTAGTGGCTCCATTGAAAAAGTGATGACAAGGAAACACTACAACAGAGCCTTGCATGTAAACAAATGTGTGCTTGAAGCACTGGAACGACTTCTCATGAGAACATTTGAGTCGACACACTGTTTGGATGCAGAAGCACAAGCAATGTTGACTGATCCTTGTCCAGTTTCATATAGCTTTGGAGAAGAACTAAAGCTGCAAGAAGATGCTGGAACGCATCGCAGACATTAACGAGTCTGCTCGTCAGGGAGATCTGCGAAGAACAACACAGTTCTGGATCAGTGGTACATGGACCGAGTCTGGTTGATTCTTCAGCTCCAAAGGGCGACCAAAGAGAACAATTTTGATTTGAAAACAAATGTACACGTCTCATTGCCGATGGAAAGACATCAGAAGTGACTGAATACAAGAACTTTTGTTCTACGCATGAAGAGGCTGACACTAAAATATTTCTTCACTGCTTGCATGTTGCTGCTCACTCATCTGTTGAATCTACCATCTGTGTACGTTCTCCAGACACACGTGTCTTGGTCTCTTGTTGAAGTTTGTGAAGGACACACCACAGAAAGTATTCTTTGACACATGCGTCGGTAACAAGCCAACGGAACTGTGTGCTGGAAAATGTTTGGGGGTAAGGGGGAATTGTGAATGGATGGTGTGTTTTAACCATGTGTAACTTAGAAATGCACGTGCTATAAATTGACTGCTTTGTTTTGATGCCAGTCTGATTTTTTTACACTTTTTTGATGATGATTATAATTGTGTGTGTGTGTGTGTGTGTGTGTGTGTGTGTGTTGTGTGTGTGTGTGTGTGTGTGCGCGCGCGCGCGCGCGCCGCGCGCGCGCTCGCGCGCGCGAGCGTATGTGTGGTGTGTGTGTGTGTGTGTGTGTGTGTGGTGTGTGTGTGTGTGTGTGTGTGTGTGTGTGTGTGCGCGTGTGTATGTGTGTGTGTGTGTGTGTGTGTGTGTGTGTGTGTGTGTGTGTGTGTGTGTGTGTGTGTGTGTGTGTGTGTGTGTGTGTACGTGAGTGCATGTGTGTGTGTGTGTGTGTGTGTGTGTGTGTGTGTGTGTGTGTGTGTGTGTGTGGTGTGTGCGTGCGTGCGTGAGTGCATGTGTGTGTGTGTGTGTGTGTGCGTGCGTGCGTGCGGTGTGCGTGCGTTCGTGCGTGCGTGTGTGTGGTGTGTGTTGTGTGTGTGTGTGTGTGTGTGTGTGTTTGCTATGTAGATGGTAGGGGGTGATGTGAAAGTTGGGGCAGAGAAAATGGGACAGGAGATGTTCGCTGTTCTGCCAGCAGTTCATGCATTCAGTGGCTGTGATATCACAAGTACATTTTTCAGGAAAGGGGAGATTACTTTAATGACAATTCTTAGACAGAATCAGACTACCTTGACACGTTTGGTCAGTTTGGACTTTCTAAGATTTACCTAATCAGGTGGTTGACAAGTTGGAACAATTCACATGTCTTCTCTACAGAGGTCGGCGATCTACCACTGATAACATCAACCCACCTGCGCCACGAGAAGTTCCTGGGGCGCTTCAGAACTAAGCAGGGAGTACTATTAAACACTTACAATGGCATTGACATAAGCCTTTTTTTGCCTCCGTGCAAAGACTCGTTGCAAATGCACATTGAGAGAGTTAACTTCCAAGTAATGATTTTGAATCATTGCAAGAATTGCAAAGCCGACGCTTCCTTCGCCAATAGTCAATGGGATGGGAACACAGAGAAGGCCATCCTGATTTCAAAATGGACGTCAGGCCATCTGATGCCTCAGGAATTGGTGGACGTCCTGCCCGAAGTCCCAGAGCAGCCAGAGAGGACAATGAACTGCCCGAGGCGATGAATCTGACCGACTTTGTCTTTTGAGGTTAGGTTCTGTCTGCCTTGTCATCAGACATTGCACGTGTACCTGTGCCAGTCTTTTACCTGTCTGGTGTGTGACATCATTGGAACCCATGATAAAAGAGGACTTTCTGGCAGTGCGCATGATTAACTAATAATACCAATAAGCGTGGGGAGAGAGAGAGAGAGAGAGAGAGAGAGAGAGAGAGAGAGAGAGAGAGAGAGAGAGAGAGAGAGAGAGAGAGAGAATTAGGATTCTTTTAAATTTACATTTCGAATACTTTGGAATGTCAAAATGCGCAAATGAAAATGTTACTATGTTTGCTATTGTTTGTCTTATTTTTTTCAGCAGATATGGAATGTATAGATGTATCCATCTTCATCAAAGATTGCACGATAGTATGTATTTTGTATTCACATTGTTTCACTCCTGAACATACAGTACTAGTAATGATACCTCAAATTTTATATATTTCTGGAATATTGTAATCTTTCTTCTTGGTTTGTTTTCTGTCACATGTAGCATTTGTATATGTTTATATATCTGAGGATATAGCACAAATGGATGCCTCTTCAGTATACAATACTTGGGTTTGCAGAATTCCGTTTAACTTTACATATTGCCGTCAACATGACTTAAGGGAATATTTTGATTTCTTTGTTCAAATTACATTCATCACATGTGAAGTGAACACATGATGCGATTTTTTTTTTACACGTTTTGATCTCAGTAACAGACTGATTATTCTTTTGGTGCTGAGTAGAGTTTCAAAACTTGCTCGAAACTAGTGAAATTTACCATTATTTTAAAACGTTTTATCACCATAATGTATGAAAATGATTCTTCTGTTGTTGCTGATCTGTTTAAAAGCATTTCTAAACAACACAGCATCTGAATTGAGTATCAGAATGGTGTTAACTATGACTTATTGTGTACTATAATCTACGCTGTTAATTGACGTTTTCGAACCGTATATTGCGACTTATTTCAGACACCACATATAGTGCCACCAGATACGACTTGCAGACAAGCAGAAATGAAACGCGCATATATAAATCTACTTAAAACCATTGCCTACAAAACTCCCTCATAGGATGAAGGGCTTCACTTTCTGGCCCATGGGCTAACAGCGACCCATCTACTGTCCCACATAACACAGTGACCCATCTACTATCCCACAGAACACAGTGACCTATCTACTGTCCCACAGAACACAGTGACCCATCTACTGTCCCACATAACACAGTGACCCATCTACTGTCCCACAGAACACAGTGACCCATCTACTGTCCCACATATACGCAGTGACCCATCTACTGTCCCACAGAACACAGTGACCCATCTACTGTCCCACATAACGCAGTGCCCCCATCTCTGTCCCACAGAACACGACCCATCTACTGTCCCCCACGCAGTGCCCACTACTGTCCCCAGAACACCCAGTCCACCCATCCACTGTCCCACATAACACAGTGACCCATCCACTGTCCCACAGAACGCAGTGACCCATCTACTGTCCCACATAACACAGTGACCCTTCTACTGTCCCACATAACACAGTGACCCGTCTACTGTCCCACGTAACACAGTGACCCATCGACTGTCCCACATAACACAGTGACCCGTCTCTACTGTCCCACGTAACACAGTGACCCGTCTACTGTCCCACGTAACACAGTGACCCATCGACTGTCCCACATAACACAGTGACCCGTCTACTGTCCCACATAACACAGTGACCCGTCTACTGTCCCACACGACACAGTGACCCATCGACTGTCCCACGTAACACAGTGACCCGTCTACTGTCCCACATAACACAGTGACCCATCTACTGTCCCACACGACACCCAGTGACCCATCGACCTGTCCCACGTAACAGTGACCCATCGACTGTCCCACATAACACAGTGAACCCATCTACCGTCCCACATGACACAGTGACCCATCGACTGTCCCACATAACACAGTGACCCATCGACTGTCCCACGTAACACAGTGACCCATCTACTGTCCCACATAACACAGTGACCCATCTACAGTCCCACATAACACAGTGACCATCGACTGTCCCACATAACACAGTGACCCATCGACTGTCCCACATAACACACAGTGACCCATCTACACTCCCACTGTGGGACTGTATGGAAATATCTCTGACCTGAGGACTGATCCATGGTGTAAGAGAGTGCACATTGTTGTAGGACTGTATGGAAATGCTGTAAGAGTGGCACATTGTTGTAGGACTGTATGGAAATGCTGTAAGAGTGGCACATTGTTGTAGGACTGTATGGAAATGCTGTAAGAGTGGCACATTGTTGTAGGACTGTATGGAAATGCTGTAAGAGTGGCACATTGTTGTAGGACTGTATGGAAATGCTGTAAGAGTGACATAGTGTTGTAGGACTGTATGGAAATGCTGTAAGAGTGACATATTGTTGTAGGACTGTATGGAAATGCTGTAAGAGTGGCACATTGTTGTAGGAATGTATGGAAAAGAGGGCCGCCAAAGGATGGCCCCAAAACAGCATGACACAATCTCCATCAGAAGTCGCTTCCACTTGTTCATAGTGTAGAAAACTTGTGTTGGCCAGGCCAGCTCCAGACAGGAGAAACTTTCAAGGGACGCAACCAAGTCATGACGGTGCTGTTCAATTAATAACCCGGAGCTACTTCCCTTGCTTCTAAAGGCTTTCCTTCCACCGGCCACACGCCACAGTTGGGATTTGACCAAATCACTGTGTGTTGTATGTAGGTGTCTCAAGCAACATGCATTTCATAATAAACTGATAACGGATCAAATTAACCACACACACACACACACACACACACACACACACACACACACACACACACACACACACACACACACACACACGCACACACACACACACAGCAATCAGACCACTTTTTTTTTTTCCACCGATGACATCATCTTCAAATTCATGGCCTTCCCTTTAACTGACGTCACATTTCAGGCCTTCAAACTGACCTGTGAGGCCCCAAATTGTCCCATTACTCTGACTTTAAACCGTCTGCTCGGAACCACCGCGCTTGTCCCTAGATGGCCATATGGAAGAAAACGAGGAGAATCAACTAGCAGACACAACAAACTTCTCTCAACGATCTAACTGCGCCAGTCTATAAATACTCCACTCTTCAAGCATGGCTTCGGCGCATTAACTGCTGGCGTGCAGCCAGCCTCCCTTTGATCTGCTCACGGTCCGAACACCCTGACTATCAGACAGATCAGCTGCAGAAACTTCATACGTCCGACATGGATTCTCTCCAACAACAGCATGGGGCAGACAGATCAGCTGCAGAAACTTCATACGTCCGACATGGTTTCTCTCCAACAACGGCACGGGGCCAGAGGGGAAGGCTCTTCCTTGCCTGGTAATCCACCCTAATACTGACATTAGAGCCTGCAACCAACCCGGAACAAGATTAGCATACACACAGGCATGCTAGTCAATGTTACACTACCAGGAAAGACATGCCAACTCCACTCCATTTGTGTGTAAGACAGGCCAACTCCACTCCATTTGTGTGAAAGACAGGCCAACTCCACTCCATTTGTGTGAAAGACAGGCCAACTCCACTCCATTTGTGTAAGACAGGCCAACTCCACTCCATTTGTGTGAAAGACAGGCCAACTCCACTCCATTTGTGTAAGACAGGCCAACTCCACTCCAGTTGTGCGTACCTTTTTGATTTTCTGGACTCCTACCTCAGTAAATTCCACCAGAAAAAGGTTTCCTGGATTCCTTTTATTTGATCTCCTTCAGAACCTAGCCATTCCCCAGACACATGCTACGTTAACCATTCCCCAGACACATGCTACGTTAGCCATTCCCCAGACACATGCTACGTTAACCATTCCCCAGACACATGCTACGTTAACCATTCCCCAGATACATCCCACGTTAACCATTCCCCAGATACATCCTATGTAAACCATTCCCCAGACACATGCTACGTCAGCCATTCCCCAGATACATGCTACGTCAGCCTTTTTCCAGATACATGCTACGTCAGCCTTTTTCCAGATACATGCTACGTTAGCCATTCTTTAAACATGCTTATGCGGTGTTGATCCCGTTTTTTTTCTCTTGTGTTTTCTTTATTTATTCTTTGTTCCAAACTGTTTTATAAACAAACATTTCTCTGGTAAAATGGCAAGGCTTATCAACGGGAATGTTGCATTGAAAAATGGCGTTGGTCCGACCTAAGCCTTCTCTTCCACAAAGTGCGAATCCCTGACAGACGTACATGGGAGAAGAACCACAC
>JADBJO010005206.1:20000-22500 GCA_016801955.1 Conus betulinus
TCGGTTCCGTCTTAATACTTCAAGTCAGTCTCAACATGTTCAAAGAATGGTATCACTCGTGTTAGTCTAACTGAACTAGAAAAACAAAATTCCATGAGTCGGGTTTGTCTACCATTGTTGATCGCACTATTTTTTCTTTGTGTTGATGTAGGGGGAGGTTGTCTGGGGTGTTCATTTTTTGTTTTTGGTGTGGGGTGGGTGGTGTGTGTGTTGTGTTTTTTGTTTTGCTTGCCCCAATGGGTTTATTCTGGTCTTGTTTTCAGCTCATGCCTTCCTTTATTGCCATGACTCTTGATTTTTGATGACTACCATGCTTTCATGGATTTTGTTTCATTTGTAATGTGCAACAAATTTTGCTCTCCTCTTCTCTCTTCTCACTCTCTCTCTCTCTTCTCTCTCATGTTATCATCCGGTGTTGATCTCCTTCATCCTCTGTTTGGCCGTTATGGAAGTTTTGTTGAGGGGCGGGGGGGGGGGGGGGGGGGGGGGGGGGGGGGGGGGGGGGGGGGGGGGCCGGGCGTTACCTCGGGGGGGGGGGCTACGGCCGTCGGGGGGGTGGCGGTGTCGGGGGTGGGGGTGGGGGGGGACGGGGGGGGGGGGGGGGGGGGGGGTTTTGGGTGGAGGGGCGGGGGGGGGGGGGGGGGGGGGGGGGGGGGGGGGGGGGGGGGGGGGGGGGGGGGGGGGGGGGGGGGGAGGCGGGGGGGGGGGGGGGGGGGTGGGGGGGGGGGGAGGGGGGGGGGGGGGGGGGGGGGAGGGGAGGGCGGGGGGGGGGGGGGGGGGGGGGGGGCGGGGGGGGGGGGGGGAGGGGGGGGGGGGGGGGGGGGGGGGGGGGGGGGGGGGGGGGGGGGGGGGGGGGGGGGGGGGGGGGGGGGGGGGGGGGGGGGGGGGGCGGGGGGGTTGGAGGGGGCGGGGGGGGGGGGGGGGGGTGGGGGGGGAGGGGGTGGGGGGGGGGGGGGGTGGGTCGGGGGGGGGGGGGGGGGGGGGGGGGGGGGGGGGGAGGGGGTGGGGGGAGGGGGGGGGGGGGGGCGGGGGTGGAAGGGGTTGAGGAGGGGGGGCAGGGGGGGGGGGGTGGGGGGGGGGGGGGGAGGGGGTAGGGGGGGGGGGGGGGGGGGAGGGGGGGAGGGGGGGGAGGGGTGGGGGGGGGGGGGGGGGGGGGGGGGGGGGGGGGGCGGGGGGGGGGGGGGGGGGGGGGGGGGAGGGTGGGGGGGGGGGGGAGGGGGGGGGGGACGAGGGGGAGAGGGAGGGGGTTGGGGGGGGGGGGGGGGAGGGGAGGGGGGGGGGGGGGGGGGGGGGGGGGGGGAGGCGGGGGGGAGGGGGTATGGGGGGGGGGGGGGGGGGGGGGGGGGGGGGGTGGGGGGGGGGGGGGGGGGGGAGGGGGTTTATAGGGGGGGGGGGGGAGGGGGAGGAGGTATGGTGGGGAGGGGGGGGGGGGGAGGGGGGGGGGGGAGGGGGAAGGGGGTAGGAAGGGGGGGGGGGGGGGGAGGGGTTCGCAGGGGGGAAGGGGGCGGGGTTTCTTCTTTTCCGTCCGTTCGGGATCGGGGTGATCCAGGGGGGGGGGTGGGGGGGGAGGGACGGGGGGGGGGGGGGGGGGGGGTGGGGGGGGGGGAGAGTGGGAGGGGGTAGGGGGGGGGGGGGGGGGGGGGGGGGGGGGGGGGGGGGGGGGGGGGGGGGGGGGGGGGGGGGGGGGGGGGGGGGGGGGGGGGGGGGGGTGGGGGGTGGGGGAGGGGGGGGAATGTGTGGGGGGAGGGGGGTAGGGGGGGGGGGGGGGGGGGGGGGGGGGGGGGGGGGGGGGGGGGGGGGGGGGGGGGCTGCTGTATTTGGGGTATTATTATATTGTCTAGGGTTGTTCTGCTGAGTTGGGCATGTTCTGGTGTTTTTCAGTGTTTTTTGTTTTTTTTTTTTTTTTTTTTTTTTAATCATTGCATGATTTGATCCTTTACGACTCTTTTCCATTGTCGTTTATCGTTTTTGTGATGTGCCAATTTTTGATTATTTTGCTTCTCCCTCCTCCTCCTCTTCCTCCTCTTCTTCTTCGTCTTCATCTTCGTCTTCGTCTTCTTTCTTCTTCTTCTTCTTTTCTTCTGTCTCTCCTTGTGTCAGAAACTCCGTTTTTTTTATTATGTGTCTCCAAGTCCCCACCTCTCTCTCTCTCTTTTTGTGTCACTCTCCATCCCTCTCCCTCTCTCCCACACTCTCTTCCTCTAGTTATATTGTGCATTCTCTTATTCCAAATTGCTATGTATTCATTATTGTTATGAGTTTCTATGCAGTTCCATGCAATGATTTCTTCCAAGTATTTATTGTTTGAGGGCCTGGATGAAAAAAAGCCACTGACTACACAAGGAACCGGTCACAGTGACGTCAGTGTTTTTTTGTTTGATCAGCTCCTCTCCACAGGAAACACAGCACAACCGTCACTGTGACAATGGACCGGCTTAGAGACAAGTCCGCTGTGTTCAGGCTAACTCCTCACCGTATAAATCACATCAACCATCAATGG
>JADBJO010005206.1:27500-30000 GCA_016801955.1 Conus betulinus
GTCCATTTGGAATCAATATTGATACAGTGACACAGTCAGCACTGATGTTGATTTGGAATCAATACTGACACTGTGACACAGACAGTCAGCACTGATGTTGATTTGGAATCAATACTGACATAGAGACACAGTCAGCACTGATGTTGATTTGGAATCAATACTGACACAGTGACACAGTCAGCACTGATGTTGATTTGGAATCAATACTGAAATAGCATGACACAGTGACTCAGTTCAGTCAGCACTGACGTTGATTTGGAATCAATACTTACACAGTGACACAGTCAGCACTGATGTTGATTTGGAATCAATAATGACAAAGTGGCAGAGTTAGCACTGGCGTTGATTTGGAATGAATACTGACACAGTGACACAGTCAGCACTGATGATGATTTGGAATCAATACTGACACAGTCAGCACTGGTGTTGATTTGGAAGTGATACTGACACACAGTGACACATCAACAGTGATGTTGATTTGGAATCAATACTGACACAGTGACACAGTCAGCACTGACGTTGTACTGACACAGTGGCAAAGTCAGCACTGATGTTGATTTGGAATCAATACTGACACAGTGACACAGTCAGCACTGACGTTGATTTGGAATCAATACTGACACAGTGGCACAGTCAGCACGGATCTTGAATTGGAATCAATAATGACACAGTGACACAGTCAGCACTGATGTTTTGGAATCAATACTGATACAGTGACACAATCAGCGCTGATGTTGATTTGGAATCAATACTGACACAGAGACACAGTCAGCACTGACTTTGACTTGGATTCAATACCGACACAGTGACACAGTCAGCACTCTGATGTTGATTTGGAATCAATACTGACACAGTGACACAGTCAGCACTGACGTTGATTTGGAATCAATACTGACACAGTGACACAGTCAGCACTGATGTTGATTTGGATTCATACCTTCGGACATGGTGCCATTTCCGATGCTGATTTGGCATCAATACTGACACAGTGACCTAGTCAGCACTGACGTTGATTTGGAATCAATACTGACACAAGTGACACAGTCAGCACTGATGCTGATTTGATATCAATACTGACACCCCAGTGACACAGTCAGCACCGATGTTGATTTGGAATCAATACTGACACAGTGACCTACCCAAAGGCGCCATCTACTGGGATTTTGGAATCAATCACGCCGATGACACACTATGCTAAGCTTCTAATTCCTTGACTATACTGACTTGATATGACAAGTGTGTGGTGTGTGTGTGTGTTTGGAATCAATGTGTGTGTGTGTGTGTGTTGATTTGGTGTGACACAGTGTGTGTGTGTGTGAATCTGTCCTTCCTGCCGTCGGACACTGATGATGTGTGAATTTCCCTTTTCACCCGTCAAGATGGGTTCGTTTTTGTGAGGGCGTTTTGTAACCCCTGACGACAGATAATTGATTGTCTACATGGGATTTATGGTTATCAGATAACCGTTTAAATAGTTCTAAATGCTAAGCTTCAATTCCTTGACTTCACTTGATACTCGATGTGTGGTGTGTGTGTGTGTGTGTGTGTGGTGTGTGTGTGCTAAAGTAAATCTCCACTGTAATGTAAGTCTGTCCTTCCTGAAACAGAAGCTGAACTTCACACTGTTTTGGTGAGTCAAGAAAGTTTTTTCAATGTGATTTTTCTGACTGTGTCGATAATTGATTTTCACCGGTATAAAAAAAAAACACAAAAAACAGTGGTGCTCTATGATATAATGTACGGATACTTTTGTTGGGAGATGTTTCATGTTCTGTAAGTACTACAGGAATCAGCTTGTACATTACCTGTTCAAAACACACTGCTTTGTATTCACATAAATGTGCGCGCGTGCGTTGGATTTTCACCGACACACACACACACACACACACACACACACACACACACACACACAAACACACACACGAGAACGCACGCGTATACATACGCACACATACACGCGCGTGCACACACGTACACCACACATACACACGTGCATACACATAAGCACCCACATATACGCGCATTTTCATTCTCGCACACACGCGCTCGTTCAAAAAAAACAACAAAGAAACTCATGCACACGCACACACACGCGAACGCACGTACACACGCGCTCGTAGCACTATGGAAACCTTTTGATGGTATGTTCTAAACATTGCGGTAATTCTGTCCATGGGTAATGGTTTGAACTGATCACACCAGTTGAACTGTCACCCACCATGATTTCCTGTACCTCTGTGACATCTCTACGTCGGTACTGAATGTTAGGGGGCGATATTTTGTACTGAGTGGCATTTTGCACTACAGTATTGTACCCGGGTACCATTTGTACCACAACGTTGGTATTGAATGTTAGGGAGTGACATTTTGGACTGGGTGGCATTTTGCACCACAGTGTTCTACCCGGGTAACATTTGTACCACAAGGTTGGTTCTGAATGTCATCTGGAGTGATCCGTTGCACTGGGGTGACATTTTGCATCACAACATTCTTCCCGGGC
>JADBJO010005206.1:37500-40000 GCA_016801955.1 Conus betulinus
AAGCCAAAGATTATACAGCTCGATCTGTTGAACATACCTCTTCGGATTCTTTTCAAAACATGTCCATCGCTGATCTGACCTTCCAGGTGGCCTTGCGGACAAATTACAGACACATACATCGATTCTAAACTGCTCCGGTTTAAAGACGCGCGAGATCGGATGTCGCTTCAATGCACTTGCACATGTAAAGTGAAGACGACAGTCTCAGACAGGCGCCTCCGGAGGACAATGGAGTGTACACGTGCAATGTCGCTCTCCATTAGATCTCTGAAAATAAGACTGAGAACCAGGACTGCTGCTCGTAATGTTGTTCCTCATCATTTATCATTGTCTTTATTAATCATTATGACATCAACGCGTAACAGACCACACTGCTTCCCTATACTACTAACGACACTATGGACTTTCCTCTTGTATCCCAGGAAAAAACACACACGTCTTGACTTACCACACTATGGACTTCCCTCTTGTATCCCAGGAAAAACCTTGACTACTACCAACATTATGGACTTTCCTCTTGTATCCAAGATAAAACCTTGGCTACTACCAACACTATGGACTTTCCTCTTGTTTCCCATGAAAATCTTGACTACTACCAACACTATGGACTTTCCTCTTGTTTCCCAGGAAAGCCCTTGACTACTACCAACACTATGGACTTTCCTCTTGTTTTCCCAGGCCTCAAGGCGTCTGTCGTTATATGTGGGGACTTGCAGGGAGGACCAGGCGCGGCAATGCCGTCCCCGACATGTAGTCAAATTTGCAAGTTTTGGAAGTAAGACCCATCTGTTGGGACGACATTTCGTTAGGCAGCACTGAAAAATATCAGCCAGGAATAGTCTACCAACGCCATGAGCAAGACCTGGGTGGTATTGTATTTTACTGTAATGACCAATGTCCGGACTAAACAGGCAATGGACAACACACAGTCTCTTTACAACCAAAAGATCTTTTTACGACACCGAAAGACAAAACGGAACATCAGTTTGATTATCTTCGTCATGCATAGTTGTACTAAGTGATGCGCAATTCTTATTCCTGGTTACTATGGATGTATCATGTTTATAATACTCCTGTCACTTATGTATTTGGCTTTTGAACCTAGGACGGTTAGATTTCAATCAAAAGCCAAAGATTATACAGCTCGATCTGTTGAACATACCTCTTCGGATTCTTTTCAAAACATGTCCATCGCTGATCTGACCTTCCAGGTGGCCTTGCGGACAAATTACAGACACATACATCGATTCTAGACTGCTCCGGTTTAAAGACGCGCGAGATCGGATGTCGCTTCAATGCACTTGCACATGTAAAGGTGAAGACGACAGTCTCAGACAGGCGCCTCCGGAGGACAATGGAGTGTACACGTGCAATGTCGCTCTCCATTAGATCTCTGAAAATAAGACTGAGAACCAGGACTGCTGCTCGTAATGTTGTTCCTCATTATTTATCATTGTCTTTATTAATCATTATGACATCAACGTGTAACAGACCACACTGCTTCCCTATACTACTAACGACACTATGGACTTCCTCTTGTATCCCAGGAAAAAAAAACACACACACGTCTTGACTTAAAAAACACTATGGACTTTCCTCTTGTATCCAAGATAAAACCTTGGCTACTTGACCAACACTATGGACTTTCCTCTTGTTTCCCATGAAAACCTTGACTACTACCAACACTATGGACTTTCCTCTGGTTTCCCAGGAAAACCCTGTGCAGAGAGCCTGGCCTTGACACCCAGCTGACAGTGCCGGTGAAGCCTGGTGGACTTGTTCTCAGTGTAACCCCCCTCCCCCCAACCCCGCCCCACTCACTGACTCTTCATGGATGAAGCCTGGTGCACGTGTTCTCAGTGTGGTCTCCCCACTGACTCTTCATGGGGAATGAAGAAAAAACGAATGCCAACTTCGTGTCCTCCACACAGCTTCCTTTTCTCTTTCTGGTCCACTTAGTGATCTGGAGGCTGCATGATCAGCAGAGACCTGTTCTATAAGACTGCTTTGGTTCATGAGGTCTGAAAACCCGTTGACAAATACACTATCGCAGAACCCAGGTCGGCCATCATGGGCCTCAACGATAATTGCTTGTGTAGTCTGTCGTTATATTCTGGACTAGAAGTGAAACCAGCGCAAATTTCGCCACAGTTTTCAGTCGCAGATTAATGTAGACTCACTAGCTGACTCAGTCTGGTGGGTACGACATGTAAACATTGTATGAAAAGGCTTGAGGTGTGAATATAGCTTTTCTTTCCATTTTTAATCAATCTATTATTAATTCTTGTCAACGTATACTGTCACTTACATTAGATCTCTAAACATATGCATCACATCATCATGAACATAGGGCCTACTGTGTTACAACAGAACTATGCATAATAACAAACCTATCCGGGAGCACACCAAAACATGTCAAGACAAACCATGGGGGCTGATAAAGACTTAAATGCTGATGAAATGGTGATGAACGTGGCTGATGTTGTTTTTGTTGCTTCTA
>JADBJO010005206.1:45000-65000 GCA_016801955.1 Conus betulinus
CCAAATGAGAGCTGCTGGGCTCCTCTGTACCATCTTTTTCCTATTCTTCACTGTCCAAATGAGAGCTGCTGGGCTCCTCTTTACCACCTTTTTCCTATTCTTCACTGTCTGAATGAGAGCTGCTGGGCTCATCTTTACCATCTTTTTCCTATTCTTCACTGTCGAATGAGAGCTGCTGGGCTCATCTTTACCACCTTTTTCCTATTCTTCACTGTCCGAATGAGAGCTGCTGGGCTCATCTTTACCACCTTTTTCCTATTCTTCACTGTCCGAATGAGAGCTGCTGGGCTCCTCTTTACCACCTTTTTCCTATTCTTCATTGTCTGAATGAGAGCTGCTGGGCTCCTCTTTACCACTTTTTCCTATTCTTCACTGTCTGAATGAGAGCTGCTGGGCTCCTCTTTACCACCTTTTTCCTATTCTTCACTGTCCAAATGAGAGCTGCTGGGCTCCTCTTTACCACCTTTTTCCTATTCTTCACTGTCCGAATGAGAGCTGCTGGGCTCCTCTTTACCATCTCTTTTTCCTATTCTTCACTGTCCGAATGAGAGCTGCTGGGCTCCTCTTTACCATCTTTTTCCTATTCTTCACTGTCCAAATGAGAGCTGCTGGGCTCCTCTTTACCATCTTTTTCCTATTCTTCACTGTCCAAAGAGAGCTGCTGGGCTCCTCTTTACCACCTTTTTCCTATTCTTCACTGTCCAAATGAGAGCTGCTGGGCTCCTCTTTACCACCTTTTTCCTATTCTTCACTGTCCAAATGAGAGCTGCTGGGCTCCTCTTTACCACCTTTTTCCTATTCTTCACTGTCCAAATGAGAGCTGCTGGGCTCCTCTTTACCACCTTTTTCCTATTCTTCACTGTCCAAATGAGAGCTGCTGGGCTCCTCTTTACCACCTTTTTCCTATTCTTCACTGTCCAAATGAGAGCTGCTGGGCTCATCTTTACCACCTTTTTCCTATTCTTCACTGTCCATATGAGAGCTGCTGGGCTCATCTTTACCACCTTTTTCCTATTCTTCACTGTCCAAATGAGAGCTGCTGCGCTCATCTTTACCATCTTTTTCCTATTCTTCACTGTCCAAATGAGAGCTGCTGGGCTCCTCTTTACCACCTTTTTCCTATTCTTCACTGTCCAAATGAGAGCTGCTGGCTCCTCTTTACCATCTTTTTCCCATTCTTCACTGTCCAAATGAGAGCTGCTGGGCTCCTCTTTACCACCTTTTTCCTATTCTTCACTGTCCAAATGAGAGCTGCTGGGCTCCTCTTTACCACCTTTTTCCTATTCTTCACTGTCCAAATGAGAGCTGCTGGGCTCCTCTTTACCACCTTTTTCCTATTCTTCACTGTCCAAATGAGAGCTGCTGGGCTCCTCTTTACCACCTTTTTCCTATTCTTCACTGTCCAAATGAGAGCTGCTGGGCTCATCTGTACCATCTTTTTCCTATTCTTCACTGTCCAAATGAGAGCTGCTGGGCTCCTCTGTACCATCTTTTTCCTATTCTTCTGTCCAAATCCGAATGAGAGCTGGGCTCTCTTTTTACCACCTTTTTCCTATTCTTCACTGTCCGAATGAGAGCTGCTGGGCTCCTCTTTACCATCTTTTTCCTATTCTTCACTGTCCGAATGAGAGCTGCTGGGCTCCTCTTTACCATCTTTTTCCTATTCTTCTCTGTCCAAATGAGAGCAGCTGGGCTCATCTTTACCATCTTTTTCCTATTCTTCACTGTCTGAATGAGAGCTGCTGGGCTCATCTTTACCATCTTTTTCCTATTCTTCACTGTCTGAATGAGAGCTGCTGGGCTCATCTTTACCATCTTTTTCCTATTCTTCACTGTCTGAATGAGAGCTGCTGGGCTCATCTTTATCATCTTTTTCCTATTCATCACTGTCCAAATGAGAGCTGCTGGGCTCATCTTTTACCATCTTTTTCCTATTCTTCACTGTCCAAATGAGAGCTGCTGGGCTCATCTTTACCACCTTTTTCCTATTCTTCACTGTCCAAATGAGAGCTGCTGGGCTCATCTTTACCATCTTTTTCCTATTCTTCACTGTCCAAATGAGAGCTGCTGGGCTCATCTTTACCATCTTTTTCCTATTCTTCACTGTCCGAATAAGAGCTGCTGGGCTCATCTTTACCATCTTTTTCCTATTACTGTCCGAATGAGAGCTGCTGGGCTCATCTTTACCATCTTTTTCCTATTCTTCACTGTCTGAATGAGAGCTGCTGGGCTCATCTTCACCACTCTTTTTCCTATTCTTCACTGTCCAAATGAGAGCTGCTGGGCTCATCTTCACCACTCTTTTTCCTATTCTTCACTGTCAAATGAGAGCTGCTGGGCTCTCATCTTTACCCCCCTTTTTCCTATTCTTCACTGTCCAAATGAGAGCTGCTGGGCTCCTCTTTACCACCTTTTTCCTATTCTTCACTGTCCAAATGAGAGCTGCTGGGCTCCTCTTTACCATCTTTTTCCTATTCTTCACTGTCCAAATGAGAGCTGCTGGGCTCCTCTTTACCCACTTTTTTCCTATTCTTCACTGTCCAAATGAGAGCTGCTGGGCTCCTCTTTACCACCTTTTTCCTATTCTTCACTGTCCAAATGAGAGCTGCTGGGCTCCTCTTTACCACCTTTTTCCTATTCTTCACTGTCCAAATGAGAGCTGCTGGGCTCCTCTTTACCACCTTTTTCCTATTCTTCACTGTCCAAATGAGAGCTGCTGGGCTCCTCTTTACCACCTTTTTCCTATTCTTCACTGTCCAAATGATGAGAGCTGCTGGGCTCCTCTTTACCACCTTTTTCCTATTCTTCACTGTCCAAATGAGAGCTGCTGGGCTCCTCTTTACCACCTTTTTCCTATTCTTCACTGTCCAAATGAGAGCTGCTGGGCTCCTCTTTACACCTTTTTCCTATTCTTCACTGTCCAAATGAGCTGCTGGGCTCCTCTTTACCACCTTTTTCCTATTCTTCACTGTCCAAATGAGAGCTGCTGGGCTCATCTTTACCACCTTTTTCCTATTCTTCACTGTCCAAATGAGAGCTGCTGGCTCATCTTTACCATCTTTTTCCTATTCTTCTCTGTCCAAATGAGAGCTGCTGGGCTCATCTTTACCACCTTTTTCCTATTCTTCACTGTCCCAATGAGAGCTGCTGGGCTCATCTTTACCATCTTTTTCCTATTCTTCACTGTCTGAATGAGAGCTGCTGGGCTCATCTTTACCATCTTTTTCCTATTCTTCACTGTCTGAATGAGAGCTGCTGGGCTCATCTTACCACCTTTTTCCTATTCTTCATTGTCTGAATGAGAGCTGCTGGGCTCCTCTTTACCACCTTTTTCCTATTCTTCACTGTCCAAATGAGAGCTGGGCTCATCTTTACCATCTTTTTTCCTATTCTTCACTGTCCAAATGAGAGCTGCTGGGCTCATCTTTACCACCTTTTTCCTATTCTTCACTGTCCAAATGAGAGCTGCTGGGCTCCTCTTTACCACCTTTTTCCTATTCTTCACTGTCCAAATGAGAGCTGCTGGGCTCATCTTTACCACCTTTTTCCTATTCTTCACTGTCCAAATGAGAGCTGCTGGGCTCATCTTTTACCACCTTTTTCCTATTCTTCACTGTCCAAATGAGAGCTGCTGGGCTCATCTTTACCACCTTTTTCCTATTCTTCACTGTCCAAATGAGAGCTGCTGGGCTCCTCTTTACCACCTTTTTCCTATTCTTCACTGTCCAAATGAGAGCTGCTGGGCTCCTCTTTACCACCTTTTTCCTATTCTTCACTGTCCAAATGAGAGCTGCTGGCTCCTCTTTACCACCTTTTTCCTATTCTTCACTGTCCAAATGAGAGCTGCTGGGCTCATCTTTTACACCTTTTTCCCATTCTTCACTGTCTGAATGAGAGCTGCTGGGCTCCTCTTTACCACCTTTTTCCTATTCTTCACTGTCTGAATGAGAGCTGCTGGGCTCATCTTTACCATCTTTTTCCTATTCTTCACTGTCCAAATGAGAGCTGCTGGGCTCATCTTTACCACCTTTTTCCTATTCTTCACTGTCCAAATGAGAGCTGCTGGGCTCATCTTTACCACCTTTTTCCTATTCTTCACTGTCCAAATGAGAGCTGCTGGGCTCATCTTTATCATCTTTTTCCCATTCTTCACTGTCCAAATGAGAGCTGCTGGGCTCATCTTTATCATCTTTTTCCTATTCTTCACTGTCCAAATGAGAGCTGCTGGGCTCATCTTTACCACCTTTTTCCTATTCTTCACTGTCCAAATGAGAGCTGCTGGGCTCATCTTTACCATCTTTTTCCCATTCTTCACTGTCCAAATGAGAGCTGCTGGGCTCATCTTTACCATCTTTTTCCTATTCTTCATTGTCTGAATGAGAGCTGCTGGGCTCCTCTTTACCATCTTTTTCCTATTCTTCACTGTCCAAATGAGAGCTGCTGGGCTCATCTTTACCACCTTTTTCCTATTCTTCATTGTCTGAATGAGAGCTGCTGGGCTCATCTTTACCACCTTTTTCCTATTCTTCATTGTCTGAATGAGAGCTGCTGGGCTCATCTTTACCATCTTTTTCCTATTCTTCACTGTCCAAATGAGAGCTGCTGGGCTCATCTTTTACCACCTTTTCCCATTCTTCACTGTCCAAATGAGAGCTGCTGGGCTCATCTTTACCACCTTTTTCCTATTCTTCACTGTCCAAATGAGAGCTGCTGGGCTCATCTTTACCACACCTTTTTTCCTATTCTTCATTGTCCAAATGAGAGCTGCTGGGCTCCTCTTTACCACCTTTTTCCTATTCTTCACTGTCCAAATGAGAGCTGCTGGGCTCATCTTTACCACCTTTTTCCTATTCTTCATTGTCTGAATGAGAGCTGCTGGGCTCATCTTTACCACCTTTTTCCTATTCTTCATTGTCTGAATGAGAGCTGCTGGGCTCATCTTTACCATCTTTTTCCTATTCTTCATTGTCCGAATGAGAGCTGCTGGGCTCATCTTTACCACCTTTTTCCTATTATTCATTGTCTGAATGAGAGCTGCTGGGCTCATCTTTACCACCTTTTTCCTATTCTTCATTGTCCAAATGAGAGCTGCTGGGCTCATCTTTACCACCTTTTTCCTATTCTTCACTGTCCAAATGATGAGCTGCTGGGGCTCCTCTTTACCATCTTTTTCCTATTCTTCACTGTCCAAATGAGAGCTGCTGGGCTCATCTTTACCATCTTTTTCCTATTCTTCATTGTCTGAATGAGAGCTGCTGGGCTCATCTTTACCATCTTTTTCCTATTCTTCACTGTCCAAATGAGAGCTGCTGGGCTCATCTTTACCACCTTTTTCCTATTCTTCACTATCCAAATGAGAGCTGCTGGGCTCATCTTTACCATCTTTTTCCCATTCTTCACTATCCAAATGAGAGCTGCTGGGCTCCTCTTTACCACCTTTTTCCTATTCTTCATTGTCTGAATGAGAGCTGCTGGGCTCATCTTTACCACCTTTTTCCTATTCTTCATTGTCTGAATGAGAGCTGCTGGGCTCATCTTTACCACCTTTTTCCTATTCTTCATTGTCTGAATGAGAGCTGCTGAGCTCATCTTTACCACCTTTTTCCTATTCTTCATTGTCTGAATGAGAGCTGCTGGGCTCATCATCTTTACCATCTTTTTCCTATTCTTCATTGTCTGAATGAGAGCTGCTGAGCTCATCTTTACCATCTTTTTCCTATTATTCATTGTCTGAATGAGAGCTGCTGAGCTCATCTTTACCACCTTTTTCCTATTCTTCACTGTCCAAATGAGAGCTGCTGAGCTCATCTTTACCACCTTTTTCCTATTCTTCACTGTCCAAATGAGAGCTGCTGGGCTCCTCTTTACCATCTTTTTCCTATTCTTCACTGTCCAAATGAGAGCTGCTGAGCTCATCTTTACCATCTTTTTCCTATTCTTCATTGTCTGAATGAGAGCTGCTGGGCTCATCTTTATCATCTATTTCCTATTCTTCATTGTGTGAATGAGAGCTGCTGGGCTCCTCTTTATCATCTTTTTCCTATTCTTCATTGTGTGAATGAGTGCTGCTCGGCTCATCTTTAACATCTTCACGCTCAGATGACACACTAGCGTCTTCAACAGGATCTGTGAAGGTCAGGATGTTCCCAGATGACTTCGTCCACGGTGCAGCTCTGGAGGCTGGCCTTCAGTGTGTTCCTCACGAGTGTCTGACTCAGTCATGCTGCCTCTGCTGCAGCTGCACGGACTAGAGTAAGTTGTGGGATCCCGGCTTTGCGCCATGCAGAGCACATGTCCCGCCCATGACAGGTGACCGTTCAGTGAAGATTTCTGGAAAGACCTCAGTTCTCAAGAACCTGAAGGCTGGACACTTCATCTCGCTAATTATTGCCGCAGATCGTGCACAGGGAGCATTGCCAGACTCGCCCCAACTGTTGGAAGCACTGCCAGACTCGTCCCCAGCTGTTGGAAGCATTGCCAGACTCGCCCCAACTGTTGGAAGCACTGCCAGACTCGCCCCAACTGTTGGAAGCACTGCCAGACTCGCCCCTGCTGTTAGAAGCACTGCCAGACTCGCTCCAGCTGTTGGAAGCACTGCCAGACTCGCTCCAGCTGTTGGATGTGCGGGCCTATACGCGAGGCATAGCTCTGTATGTATGTGGAGATGTAAGGTGTTAGTCTGTTGGCTGTATGCATGTGGAGATGTAAGGTGTTGGAGTCTGCTGGCTGTGTGCATGTGGAGATGTAAGGTGTTAGAGTCTGCTGACTGTATGCATGTGAAGATGTAAGGTGTTAGTCTGCTGACTGTATGCATGTGGAGATGTAAGATGTTAGAGTCTGCTGGCTGTATGCATGTGGAGATGTAAGGGGTTAGAGTCTGCTGACTGTATACATGGGGAGATGTAAGATGTTAGAGTCTGCTGACTGTGTGCATGTGGAGATGTAAGGTGTTAGAGTCTGCTGACTGTATACATGGGGAGATGTAAGGTGTTAGAGTCTGCTGACTGTATGCATGGGGAGATGTAAGGTGTTAGACTCTGCTGACTGTATGCATGGGGAGATGTAAGGTGTTAGAGTCTGCTAGCTGTATGCTTGTGGAGATGTAAGGTGTTTGTCTGCTGGCTGTATGCATGTGGAGTGTAGGTGTTTGTCTGCTAGCTGTATGCATGTGGAGATGTAAGGTGTTTGGCTGCTAGCTGTATGCATGTGGAGATGTAAGGTGTTTGTCTGCTGGCTGTATGCATGTGGAGATGTAAGGGGTTAGCATGAGGGTCGAGGGAGCAGGGTGGAGAAGGTGATGGGGGAGGATATAGGGAAAGGAGGGTGGTTCAGGGTGAAACAAGAAGGTTGCATAGAAGGTTTACTGACATGGGCACATTTATACACTTGCCAAAAGCAGTAACAGACCGACAGAGAGGAAATTGGTTTAAAACTTTATTTGAAGCAAGCAAAGGTGAAAACAGAAGCCAGAAACGTTGCGACATGTCGAGCAAATTAAAACGACTCGAATTTGTGATTTTTTTTTTTAAAGCAGTTACAATATTATCGCTACAGAAGGGAATCGAATCCCCCCCCCCCCCCCCCCCCCCCACACACACACACACACACACACAACCATCACCACCACCACCACCACGGAAAAAAAGCACTACAGTCTTCCTTTAAATAAAAAAAGGGAGGGGGAGGGATGAATCTTCTTCATAAAAGGGGTGGGGGGGGTAGTTGGAAAGGGAGCTCCCCTTCCACTTTTTGACAATGCCGGAAAGGGGGGGGGGGGGGGGGGGGGGGGGGGGGGGGGGCAGAAGATAGACAACTCCACACTGGTTCTCCAAATCTTTTAGAGGGAATGTTCTCTCATTTTCCAAATGTCTGTCCATCTTCTGGATTAAACATTTTAACGTCTGTCCATCTTTCTGAATTAAATATTTTAACATCTTTCCATCTCTCTGGATTAAACATTTTAACATCTGCCCATCTTTCTGGATTAAATATTTTAACATCTTTCCAGCATTCTAGATTAAACGTTTTAAACATCTGTCCATCTTTCTGGATTAAATATTTTAACATCTTTCCATCTTTCTGGATTAAACATCTGTCCATCTTTCTGGATTAAACATTTTAACATATGTGCATATCTTTCTGGATTAAACGTTTTAACATCTTTCCATCTTTCTGGATTAAATATTTTAACGTCTGTCCATCTGTCTGGATTAAACATTTGAACACACTTAGTTTGAAAGTGAGCTGACAACGGGCGGGATTTGAAACACGTTTTAAAAAGAATTGTTAGTCTCACTAACAACTCTTTTTGAAGTTCGTTTCGGCAAACGCAATGGCAACTTTGTTTCACTACAGATCATGTGACAAACACATGCCTGAAGGTAAATAAAGTGCATACAAATGTCAAGGTATTCGCTTTGATCTTGCTATCAAAGTGTCAAAGTCAAAATAAACGAGTGTCCTAATGAAATACATGTTGCCCCCCCCCCCCCCCCCCCCCCCCCCCCCCCCCCCCCCCCGCCCCCTCCCCAGTCCCTTCCGCATAATCTGACCAGTTCCGTGTATCACGCAAAAGAGAAAGAGCGGGCCGGCCTCATTTTTTTCAAACAGAATATGGGATTTTGTTTGTTTTGTTGTTTCTGAAAATCAGCTTGCAGATGCTAGCTTCTTTCTGTCTGGATAACCATCCTAAAATATTTGATTATTCTTTTATTTCATTTTCTTTTTTTTCCTTTCATGACAAGGAATAAATGTTCCTGTACAATATGACTTAATGTAGAACTGAATATGTTGTCTATTTTGTCTTAAAAAAAAACACTTTACACATTCACAGAATACAAACGACAATCAAAAAAAGACTGTGAGCCAGTCAGTTGAATAACTATTATGTATATACATTACAATAGCGACAGAAGAAAAACATAAAAACGATGCTATAAATGTGTTTTCTTCTTCTTCTTCTTCTTCTTCTTCTTCTTCTTCTTCTTCTTCTTCTTCTTCTTCTCTCTTCTCCTCCTCCTCCTCCTCCTCCTCCTCCTCCTTCTCCTCCTCCTTCTTCTTCTTCTTCTTCTTCTCAATCTCAATGAATAAACAAACAAATAAATAAATAATACAAGAATAAATAAAAAAAGAAAAAAGGAAGAAGAAAGAAGAAAAAGACGAGAGAAAAAATGGCTATAATACATTGTGCATGACTCCCAAAAGACACATGTTATTGGCTTTTTTTTTTTTTTTTTTTTTTTTTTTTCTTTTTCCTTTTTTTTTTTTTCTTTTTTGTGGCATCAGTTGTCGGATCAATAGAGCACCTAAGGCGGTGACTTTTTTTTCTACCCCTAAGGCCGAAATCTACCTCTTCATGTTTTTGATGCTTCACACAGTCCTCTTCATCTCGAAAAAAAAAAAACAAACAAAAAAAAAAAAAACGGGTTTCCACAATTAGCTTTCCTTTCCCTTTTTTTTTTTTTTTTCCCCATTTTTTTTCTTTTCTTTTCTTCTTCTTTTTCTTTTTTTAAACCACACTGTTACACACCATGCATAGTCTGTATGTTCTCTCACAAATGGACATATATGTGCTGATTCGAGTGTTTTTGGCGTTTGATACAATGTGCCTGGGCTTGTTAATGTTCTAATGTGTGGTGTTCTGGCACACTCTCACTCTGATAATGTGCTGCTTATAGAAAGAAAACAACAGACAGACAGAGAAAAAGAAGGAAAGAAAGGAAGGAGGGAAGGAAGAGGAGGAAGAAGGAAAGAAGGCAAAAACGAAAAAGAATTCGTTACGTGTAAAAACAAAATATCAAAATATGATGATATACAGTTGTTAAGCAAATGTGAACACAATAATCTTCAGGCCTGGATGTGACCAGGTTGAATGCATTGAATACAACATAAAGATTTCCTTTCGCCTCCCCCGTTCTCTCCCGTGTGTCCGAACGCTCCCCAAAAGCCCTCCTTGGAACGTGTGTGTGTGTGTGTGTGTGTGTGTGTGTGGTTGTGTGTACGCGTGCTTGTGTGCGTGTGTGTGCATGCGTGCTTGTGTGCGTGTGTGCGTGTGTGAGCATGCACGCGCGCATGTACCAGTCTGTGAGCCTACGAAATCATGCGTCAATAGTCAAAAGCATATACAAGTTAATAAATCCTATCCTCAAATATGCATAGTTCTAGAAAGAATAAGCGCAGATACAGTTGGCAAAACGTTGCTTATGTTCCATGGGAAGGCGCTGCCGAACCTGGCTGCATTCATGCGTTGACGGATGATGGAGTGTGAGGCTCTGTACGTGCCGACCACTTCGTACAGGAATCTGTACTGGACCTGCAACAAAAGATCAAGTCAAGCCAAGCCAAGTCAAGTCAGGAACATTTATTACCTTCAAAGAGAAATCAAGAGTGGCCATGAAAAAAACACACCAAATCACAAATCACGAATCACACGCACCCAGCCACCCATCCACTCACTCACCCCATTCACTCACACACAGAATAGTATATGTATATGTATTTAAAAAAAAAAAAAAAAAAAAAAAAAAGCAGTCGCGTACGCACGCGCGTGCTCACGCACAAACACACATTCACACGCTACGGGCACATCGTTATGTAGAAGGGACATGTTGGTGTGAGCGCGCTTCTAGCCAAAGAGCAACTATGCAGAGAGCGACCCCCCCCCCCCCCCACACACACACACACACACAACCATCCGCACTCCAGCCCCCACCTCCCCTCCACCTCCCCTCCCCCCCCCCCCCCCCCCCCCACCCCCACCCCCACCCCCCGCCCACACACACACATCAGAATATTGTATTTTCTAAACGGGAACAGTCTTTTTCTGACTCCTGTGGGCAGCTGACCACGCAACAGATAACTGACCACACGCAGATACCTGACCGCACATCAGAACACTGACCACACTGCAGACAGATCACTGACCACACAACAGACAGATCACTGACCACACAGCAGACAGATCACTGACCACACAACAGACAGATCACTGACCACACAACAGATAACTGACGACACAACAGATCACTGACCCACACCACAGATCACTGACCACACAGCAGACGGATCACTGACCACACAGCAGACGGATCACTGACCACACAGCAGACAGATCACTGACCACACAGCAGACAGATCACTGACCACACAGCAGACAGATCACTGACCACACAACAGATCAGTGACCACACAACAGATAACTGACCACACAACAGATCACTGACCACACCACAGATCACTGACCACACAGCAGATCACTGACCACACAGCAGACAGATCACTGACCACACAACAGATAACTGACCACACAACAGATCATTGACCACAAAGCAAATCACTGACCACACAGCAGATCACTGACCACACAACAGATCACTGACCACAACCCAGATCACTGACCACACAGCAGATCACTGACCACTCCACAGATCACTGACCACACAGCAGATCACTGACCACACAGCAGATCACAGATCACTGACCACAACCCAGATCACTGACCACACAGCAGATCACTGACCACTCCACAGATCACTGACCACTCCACAGATCACTGACCACACAGCAGATCACTGACCACACAGCAGATCACTGACCACAAAGCAAATCACTGACCACACAACAGATCACTGACCACACAACACATCACTGACCACAACCCAGATCACTGACCACTCCACAGATCACTGACCACACAGCAGATCACTGACCAAACAGCAGATCACTGACCACTGACCACACAGCAGATCACTGACCACACAGCAGATCATTGACCACACAGCAGACAGATCACTGACCACACAGCAGACGGATCACTGACCACACAATAGACAGATCACTGACCACACAGCAGATCACTGACCACACAGCAGATCACTGACCACACAGCAGACCACTGACGACACAGCAGACAGATCACTGACCACACAATAGACAGATCACTGACCACAAAACAGATCACTGACCACACAGCAAATCACTGACCACACAGCAGACAGATCACTGACCACACAACAGACAGATCACTGACCATACAATAGACAGATCACTGACCACACAACAGATAACTGACCACACAACAGATCACTGACCACACAGCCGACAGATCAATGACCACACAACAGATAACTGACCACACAACAGATCACTGACCACACAACAGACAGATCACTGACCACACAACAGATAACTGACCAAACAACAGACAGATCACTGACCACACAACAGACAGATCACTGACCACACAACAGACAGATCACTGACCATACAGCAGACAGATCACTGACCACATAACAGACAGATCACTGACCACATAACAGATCACTGACCACACAGAAGACAGATCACTGACCACACAGCAGACAGATCACTGACTACACAACAGATCACTGACCACACAACAGATCACTGACCACACAACAGATATCTGACCACACAACAGACAGACCACTGACCACACAACAGACAGATCACTGACCACAGCAGACAGATCACTGACCACACAGCAGATCATTGACCACACAGCAGAAAGATCACTGACCACACAGCAGACAGATCACTGACCACACAACAGACAGATCACTGACGACACAACAGACAGATCACTGACCATACAGCAGACAGATCACTGACCACACAACAGATCACTGACCACACAGCAGACAGATCACTGACCACACAGCAGACAGATCACTGACCACACAGCAGATCACTGACCACATCACACAGATCACTGGTCACATAAAAGACAGACCCCTGACCACATAACAGACAGATCACTGACCACATAACAGACAGACCACTGACCACATAACAGACAGATCACTGACCACATAACAGACAGACCACTGACCACATAACAGACAGACCACTGACCACATAACAGATAACTGACCACATCACACAGATCACTGACCACATCACACAGATCACTGACCACATAACAGACAGATCACTGACCACATAACAGACAGATCACTGACCACATAACAGACAGATCACTGACCACATAACAGACAGATCACTGACCACCAAAACAGATCACTGACCACATCACACAGATCACTGACCACATCACAGACAGATCACTGACCACATAACAGACAGACCACTGACCACAGAGCTGATGGCTTCAGGACGCACGGTGTGCACGTGCCGGACAGCCTGGTACACGTCGACCTCGCCGTCATACGTCATGCGGCTGATGATCTCCCACAGCACACACACACCACTCCACTCTGGGCCACGCCGTCTCTGACGTCACGACAAGGAGGTATAGGTAAATTGTGAAATAAAATGGCATTCAAATGAGGAGTTGGCAACTGTCAACAACTGGTGTAAACACGCAGAAACAAATCTTGTCTTTCCACAGTAACAGTTCGCATATTTTGTGCAAATTTATTTGTGAATAAATGTACCAGAGTTTACATCTATAGGTGGGTCATTGTCACAAAAAAAAAGACTGGCACATTGCATGTACTAATATCGTTTCAGGAGAGAAAAAAATCATTGTAATTTCAAAGGTACAGCAATGTATTGGAAATCTCCAGTTAAAAGCTTGTTGTTAGTGTTGTCTGGATTGTATTTGAACGCTGATTCGACCTTTACGCCCTTGACAGCGTGTAAAGATGATTGGGTTCCACCATGTCATGCATCTGGTGTATGTGCTGATCAGTTATGACCTTTGTGTTCACCTTGGCTATACATAGGAGAGATGTGTTTTTTTTCTTTTCTTTTTTTTTTTCAGCTTCACGTGTCAGATTAGCGATAAAGTCAATTTACTTGTAAACGACATGACTGAGTGACCTTTGGGCTCAGTAGATTTGTTATGCAGGAACCGAAATGCAATATGCTGCCAGTTCATAACTCAGCCGTTAGTGGTGCATATGACTAGCAAAATGATTTTTTTTTAAGGAACAACTGTATTGCTGTGGCTCGTCTTCGGTTATCCCTGAGATGGCCTGTTATTATACCGATAAAGATTTGTTTCCTCTGCTGTCTCATCGTCCAATGAAACTATTCCTACTCATGCTCTCATCCAACTTCACACACAGCCACATTCAGGGTGTGTCCTGTTCTGGTCTCAATAGGCCTACCTAGAGTCCACAGAGAGCAGGTAACAACAGACTGTCGTGGGGACACTAACTGGAGGAGACACTGCACTGCTGCCAAGTCACTGAATGGTGTTCACTATGGGATGGTCTAATCCATCCAGATGATTTCAACTACTGAGTTTCTTACCGACGACAATGATTGCTTGGTCATGAAAGACAGCAAGATTCAGTGTTTCCCCTCTGGAGGGCGCCACCACGTCCACCCAGCAGAGGTCCTCTCTAACTTGCCAACACCAAACACTTTGAGAACTAGCTCACACTAAATACTTTGACAACAACTAGCTCACACCCAAACACTTAGACATCAGCAAGTTCACACTAAACGCTTTGACAACAACTAGCTCACACCAAACACTTTCGACAACAACTAGCTCACACTAAACACCGTGACAACAACTAGCTCACAACGCTTTGACAACAACTAGCTCACACTGAACACTTTGACAACAACTAGCTCACAACGCTTTGACAACAACTAGCTCACACTGAACACTTTGACAACAACTAGCTCACAACGCTTTGACAACAACTAGCTCACAACGCTTTGACAACAACTAGCTCACAACGTTTTGACAACAACTAGCTCACAACGCTTTTGACAACAAATAGCTCACAAACATGAAGGTGGTAAGAAATTTGACACCAGGGCCACCTTGATATTCAGGTGATGATGAGGTATAGCACTTTTTTTTAAAAATGATTTGTTTTTAAATGATGATCAAGGAGAACAATGGGGAATAACGGTGGTGAGTTCCGTTTTTTTTGGTCTTTTACGACATCACAAGGTTGTCCTCTATGCTTTCTTGCATAACATAGCCAACAGTATCCATGCATGAGACACACAGTTGTCGATCAGGAAATTTCAACTTCCTTCTAACACACACCTACAGTATTAATCAGGAGATTCAGCGATCTTCTCACAGACACCTGCAGTATTAGTCAGGAGACTGAGCACCACTCTCACAGACACCTGCAGTATTAGTCAGGAGACTGAGCACCACTCTCACAGACACCTGCAGTATTAGTCAGGAGACTGAGCACCATTCTCACAGACACCTGCAGTATTAGTCAGGAGACTGAGCACCATTATCACAGACACCTGCAGTATTAATCAGGAGATTCAGCGATCTTCTCACAGACACCTGCAGTATTAGTCAGGAGACTGAGCACCATTCTCACAGACACCTGCAGTATTAGTCAGGAGACTGAGCACCATTATCACAGACACCTGCAGTATTAGTCAGGAGACTGAGCACCATTCTCACAGACACCTGCAGTATTAGTCAGGAGACTGAGCACCACTCTCACAGACACCTGCAGTATTAGTCAGGAGACTGAGCACCATTCTCACAGACACCTGCAGTATTAGTCAGGAGACTGAGCACCATTCTCACAGACACCTGCAGTATTAGTCAGGAGATTGAGCACCACTCTCACAGACACCTGGCGTGGGCCAGGAAATTTAAAATAACACCGTCAGAGAAGTATCCATAAAGCAATACCGTCAGAGAAGTATCCATAAAGCGGGAGAAAAATAATCATCTGTATGGTTCCAGTCCACCACTTGAGCCTGCAGCCCACTCCACAACGCTGGGTGGGAGTCCCTGCATTCTCTCAAATACAGGCCTCAGATGGAACTCAAACTCGCGACGACCTCCCAACCCGGACCCTGCGACTCTACCTGCCACGCCACAGTGGATTCACTGAACTTTTTTTTTTTTCAGCAGCGTCCTCTTAAACTGAGTGATTGGTGTTTATATTTTGTTGCATTGAAAATAAATCTAGGTCAATGACTTACATGCACTGAACGATGATTGGTTCCTTGGTGGATTGTTCATGTGAGATGTGCAGAATGTCCAGCAGATGGATGAGGTCAGAGACATTGTCAGCAACTTCACCCGTCCAAGCCTCGTAATGCAGCACACGGACCTCTCGGCTGGTGCCCTGTGGATGGAACACATGGATGTATCGATTATTGGTAACGTTTAAACACGCTACTGCCGATGTTTCTCAGAAAGTTTTATGGTTGTGTAGAATTGCAAAACACATCATAACACCTAGCTGACACATACTGTAATGTACACAAACCAAGAAAAGTAAACTGAATTTGAGAAACAAAGCCAGCCCTGTTCAAGTTTTTCTTGTCGGTCCGAATCAAGTTCCATTCAAAGGACAGACTTCAGTTAAACAGCCATTTACAATTTCAAGCCTTTGTGTTTGTCTCCAGGACTTTGACAAGTTCTACTGACGCTAAAGCTGGTTCCCTAACACAACAGCCAACACAATTCTTCCAGAGGACGAGGCAGTAAGTATGGACACCAACGTACAGTAACAATACAGCACTGATGGTATCTTCAAAGTGTTACAGCCATAGCAGTCAACCAGCAGCTAGTTCCATCCCTTTCTCATCTCAGCGCGTGGTTGTGGAAATAACAGGGGTGTCTTAAATGATGAGTAGATTCGTGGTGCCAGAGGTACCGATCAAACTGGAGGAAGTCAGCAAACCAGATCATGACTCCAGTATAGCCCCTGCAAGCAGAGGTTTCAGCCAGTTAGGAATAACTAAATGTGATGATGACTCCAGTATAGCCCCCGCAAGCAGAGGTATCAGACTCCAGTATAGCCCCTGCAAGCAGAGGTTTCAGCCAGTCAGGAATAACTAAACATGCACAACAACTGGCCAGCTGGAGCCAAAGAATCCATTCACCTTCTTCCTCACGTCCAGAGTGTAGCTGTTGAGGAATTCCCCCCGTGACGTCATGCCCTGCAGGCTGATGGTATAGGCACCAGAGGCGACGGTCTGGTCTTTGGTTTGGGGCCAGAACTGGACCATCCCCTGCTGAACAGGAAAATGGTTATCAAGCATTCATGACAGACGTCACTTCATAAAAATATCAGTCCTGAGACATTTCTTGGTGAATTTTGCAGCCCCGACAGGTTGGTACCCGCAGTGGAATGTGGTTTGGGTTCAAATGGATAAAGAAATACAAATGAGACTGACCTGTTAAATGGATTCGTCTTTTGAGTGCTGTTTATATGTCCTGACCAACAATGTTAAGCGTGTGCATCTCTCGAGTCTTGTTCATGCGTATGAATGTACATGAAGAAAAAGAAGTGTAGAGTACAGTCCCATCATTTAGTCTCAGACCAGAACGGAACTATATCGCATCGCCTTGACCATCTTCACTAACCACTTTAAAAAATATCATAGAAAGAAAACGATACACCCAAAGTGCGGGTAAGACCCAGAGAAGTGCTGTCATCAACTGCCGAAACACACACACACACACACACACACACACACACACACACACACACACACACACACACACACACACACACACACACACCAGCTGGGAGCAATCCTGCACCACCCTTGGAAAGCTGCGCTGTGTTCATTATGGTGCAGGCATGCACAAGGCATTCAGTTAAGACGTCAAGGGAGATAATTGTTCCATGGCAGATACTATTGTGTGTGGCCAGGGGATTTGACACAACAGAACCTCGACGGAAGCGATCACATGCGTATACCAGACATGATTTCATGACTGCTGAGCCCTCCGGCAAAACCGCGCTACCGTCAAGCAACTGCCGTGTGCATCCCGCAGCCTCACTCGTTGCTGTTCCCTGACAGGTGAAGACAGTACAACTCCAGACGCGGCCAGGCTTTTTGTCAAGAGGTCCTACTCAACACTTTAGAAAATCTCATACTCTGCTGCGGCACTTTATGCCCTAATACCATGTTGACAATATTCTCCCCATGTGAGTTTTGTGTCAAAATCAGATGCAGACAGTCGTTGGGTGGATATGATGCTGTCCTCGGAGGCGAGACCTTTACCAGGGTAGTTCCATGATTACACAACTCGCTTACCAGGGTAGTTCCATGATGACACAACTCGCTTACCAGGGTAGTTCCATGATGACACAACCCTTGTCGTCCGTAGGGAGTTTAGAAGGCGATGTCCTGCATATGCTAGATCGGAACAGACACCACTGGCCGCCAACGGTCAGACCAGACACCACTGACTGCCAACGAGGTCAGACCAGACACCACTGACCACCAGCGAGGTCAGACCAGACACCACTGACCACCAGCGAGGTCACTGGACACAACGGCAGTGTCACCTCTGTTGAATTGCCTCATGATGGTCAGACATTAGGTGTTACCTGTGTACTGCAGTGTTGGAGATGTGGCACCATCTGTGTGGGTGCGTCTGGGTGTGTACCTGTATTAGCACCATCTGTGTGGGTGTGCCTGGGTGTTACCTGTATTAGCACCATCTGTGTGGGTGTGTCTGGGTGTTACCTGTATTAGCACCATCTGTGTGGGTGTGTCTGGGTGTTACCTGTATTAGCACCATCTGTGTGGGGTGTGTCTGGGTGTTACCTGTATTAGCACCATCTGTGTGGGTGTGTCTGGGTGTTACCTGTATTAGCACAATCTGTGTGGGTGTGTCTGGGTGTTACCTGTATTAGCACCATCTGTGTGGGTGTGTCTGGGTGTTACCTGTATTGGCGCCATCTGTGTAGGTGTGTCTGGGTGTTACCTGTGTAGTGTAATGTTGGTGCTGGAGCACCATCAGTGTGGGTGTGTCTGGGTATTACATGTGTAGTATAATATTGGTGCTGGAGCACCATCAGTGTCTGGGTATTACATGTGTTGTATAATGTTGGTGCTGGAGCACCATCTGTGTGGGTGTGTCTGGGTGTTACCTGTGTAGTGTAATGTTGGTGCTGGGGCACCACCTGTGTGGGTGTGTCTAGGTGTTACATGTGTAGTGTAATGTTGGTGCTGCAGCACCATCAGTGTGGGTGTGTCTGGGTGTTACCTGTGTAGTGTAATGTTGGTGCTGGAGCACCATCAGTGTGGGTGTGTCTGGGTGGAGGGAGGCGGGCCTGAGCAGTGCAGAAGTAGGACCGCTCATGGAAGATGAGATGAAATGACGAGAACTCCAAAGATTCAGCTACGTCTTGGTAAAAATATTGTATCACTCGGGCATACAATATAAGGCATTTTACAGTGAATCTTGTGAGAAATAGGACAACAGTTTCATGCTGGATAGCCTGCATACATCTCTGTGTTAGTTCCTTGCCCGAATCTTACAGACCATGCTTCCATTAAACCTTATCCTTCACCTGTCTCAACATTATATGTGCCTTGTCGCCCCCCTCCACCCCTGTCCGATAGAGACAATGGTGGCAGACTCATACCCTTCCCCCATCCCCCTGACCGATCCCAATGGTGATAGACACATACCCTTCCCCTTATCCCCCTGTCCAATAGAGACAATGGCGATAGATACATACTCTTCTCCCGTCCCCTTGTCCGATAGAGACAATGGTGGTGACGTCCCAGCTGTCCACCAGTCTCCACAGGTCAATCACGGTGTCCGCCAACGGTAGCTGGGTCACTATGCTGCCCTGGGTGGACAGGAACGTCTGTGAACACATTCGCAGGAACGGCTGTTGGAACTAAGGTCTAAGAGCACTTCTGTCTGCATGCAAAGATAAGAATCAGCTCAAAATACAGACTCGTGAATTTACAATTGTGCAGTTTTGTACTCTGACAGGCGAATTCATTATTGCAAGTTGTGCACGAATCCAGCTTTTTTTTTCCCAGAAGGTGTGCCATTCATATCTGATTGATCTCTATATTGATTTTATATTGATTGAAGCGAGTACACAAAACCATATTCTCATTTATACACGTCTATCTCACGCTGTATTTCCGAGATCAACATGAAACATTTCTTTACAACAAGCGGTAAGGAGCATTTCTTTTGACCAGATATAATGAAATCTTTCTGTCCAACAGTTGGTATGGACAATGTTTCTTTCCATCGATTGGTAAGAAACAAAGTGTTGACTTTGGTATGAAACAGAGTGGAG